>CAIGRB010156519.1:0-27784 GCA_903798255.1 Fraxinus quadrangulata
ACTATCCTTTTGTTTACATTTATATTGGGTTCACAACTTTTGTGTAACATCATGTAGTGTTCCATTACATGATTATTATATATAATTATAATATTTGTCCTTGTATTTAACTCTTGATTCATAAATTTGATTTTGTCACGACTAATTATATTTTTGCATAGGGATGCTCCTCGGACACCTTACACGATCATCGTGCCTATAAAGTAAATTATAAGATAAATCCACCTATAAAGTAAAGTATAGATATATTTACCAAAATCATTATCTATTCATTCATATCAAAAATAGCATGGAGTCCAAAGATACTACTTGACCTTCTGCTATTTGGGGTTAGGCACATAAGGAACTATTCTTATTTATTTTATTTTGATATCATTTTATGATCAAGTTTATGCTTGTTGGCCCCACAAGACCGACCTAATTCAAAATGTGCGTATTTTGAGTACCTAGCTCGTATAAAATTCAGAACAAATCACTAAGGTTATCTTATACTTATGACCGTTGTAATTCTAAGAGACATAATGATTACAGACTCATTCCACACTATCAAACCATCGAGTCTCCCCAATCAACCAATAACACTTGGAGGGAAAGACGTCGCGCCTCACTATTGCCACAACTTCTTATCCATAATTAGTTCATCATTACCTAGAAGCACAATAGGAGATGATATCATGATGATTTGATGGGAGCCGACCTCATCAACCAATAAGGGTAAGATCATTGGCACACCTCCAAGCTCGATACTGTGACTAATTTGATTGACAAAACACGAGTCTAGACAATGAGAAGCCATTTTCCCTATAAATAGAGAGATGGTCACCTAGGCGAAGCCTTAACAACCTCACCATTTTAATAAAAACACTACTATTTCCACTCCTCCCATAAGGAGCAGGATTGAACGCTTTTATTTGAAGGTCACCATCAGTGAAAAAACATTTTTCTACTTTAAAGTTGGCTCGAAAATTGTTCCAACCAATTTCGACGTCAATAGTTTGGCGCTAGAAGGAAGACCCTATTTTCCTATAAAACCCAAAACAAAATACCGCAATGAACCACAGATAGGCATCGGGGAATCAATCCCAAACTCATCATAATAAAATCCATGCCTACAAGATTCTTCGAAGGGGACATGGTCAACTGAAGCTAGCAATCCTCAAATGACCATCATGAATCTGAAACGCCCATTGGAATGGGTGGAACCTGAAATGAGCTCTTTAAAGAAGCGCATTACTGTTCTGGAAGCTAAAAACAAAAGAATTGCGGAAGAATACCTCAAACGCCACTCTCCCTTCGTGGAAGACATTCTTTTTGAACCTTTACTTGAAAAATTGAAGATGTCATAGTTGACTAGTTACAAGGGGAAGGAGATCCCCTTACTCACTTAGACAAGTACACTTCATGGATTGAACTGCAGGAAGTAGGTGGCACCACCATATGCCACACTTTCCCATTAACGTTAGGAGACAAAGCTGAAAGATGTTTCTGGAGACTGCATTGAAGGTCCATGAGAATCTTGAACGACCTAGCCATAGTGTTCCTAACTCAGTTTCTGGGATCCAGCGAGGAAGAACCAGAGTAAGTATTGTTGGTATCACAGGTCGATCGGACACAATATAAACGATTACAAAAACCTGAAAGGGGAAATGGAGTCTTTAATTTGATGGGGTCATCAGCAAGAATTTGTGGCTAAACCTGGAGAGATGGACCAAGTTTGCCCTCAACAACCTTACCAACAAGGGAAAGGTTAAAGAACTCAGTCAGTTCTTCCAACTCGGAATCCACCTCCTTGAGCTGAGATCAAAATGTTGGTAAGTGGTAACTAATAAACTGAAGAGTCCAAGAGAGAAAGACACTGACAAGCTCGGGACGCAATAGTCTGGTAGAACTATGATGTAGGATGACCCAAGTCCAACCCTGACGCTATGCCATATTTAGAATGGTTTGGATTTTCAGAAAGAAATTTTTAAGGAGTTCTACAAAACTAAAGTGACGATCTGGTGATAATCTGCCTGTTGCAAGAATACAAATACGCCGAACTCTTGTAGATAATGGGAGTTCGATCAATTTGTTGTATTCTCGAACTCTCTAGCAAATGGGAATCTAGAACAGTATCTCCAGCCATATTCCAAGAGGTTGCAAGGATTCTACGGAGATCCTATTGAAGCCCGAGGCCAAATCGTCATGATTATGGAGCTAGGAGAGGCTCCTTTCCAAAGAAGAACCATAGCAGATTTTGTGGTTGTCAATCTGCCTTCCAGCTATAACGCCATATTGGGTAGACCCATATTGCACGAACTAAAGGCAGTCACTTCAATCTACCATTACTGTATGAAGTTTCCCATTCCTAGTGGAGTTGGGATAGTATGTGAGGACCAAGCTGAAGCCAGGGCATGCAACATTGATCTACCTAGACCTCATATCCACATGTTGAGGGACTAGGAAAGTGTTCGAGCTAGGGAGGAAAGGCTGAAGGGACCTATAGTAGCCGACCTCTATGAGATTAGTATTACCAAAAAGTACCGCAAAAACCCAATAGATGATCATTTATCGTTCGATGATAAGGAGGCAGACACGTCCCTATTCTGAAGTCCTGGTAATCTCATTACCCATAGCTGGAGTCACCATCCCCAAGGTCCTGGTTGATACAGAGAGTGTCCTCAACGTACTCTATACCAACACACTGAAATAGATGGGTATTCTGTTATAATTCTTACAATGGTATTCAAACATAGTTTTAGGACTAAATTGAGTCCTTACCAAGGCAAAAGGGCTGATTAAGCTCACTGTTGATGTCAGCAAAACTCCACTCTGAGCTAAGTTGAATGCTTAGTTTGTGGTGTTTGATTTCACTTCGCCCTATGATACCATTATAGGGCAGCCTATGATGTTCAACCTCAAAGCAGTTGTGTCAATGTACCATTAATCACTCAAATTTCCCACACCTCATGGTATAGGCGAGATCAAGGAAAATAAAGAGGTTGCTGAGAAATGCTAGATGAAGATCTACCCAGTAAGGCAGGATACACGCATTCTCCCAGGTGTATGTATGGTGTACATGCTCGGACCAGACCTTGGCTTACTGCCCACGCCTAAGAATTAAGGATAGAGAACCTATAAAAAAACTGGATAAAGTGGTAGTCAGTCAACGTGACCCACCAAGGGAACTTAAGTTAGGTCACGAACTCCAATCACCGACCCGAAGTCATATAGTAGGGTTCCTCCAACAGAATATTGATGTTTTTGCTTGGAATCACGAGGAGAAAGGAATCGATCCCAAAGTCACTTGTCACAGGCTAAACGTCGACCTTTCGATTTGACCAAAGCAGTGACGTCTTCATTTAAATCCAGAGAGGTATGAGGCTCTAAACAAAGAGGTGCAAAAGTTACTCCGCAACGGGTTCATCCGCGAAGGTAAATACCCTAAGTAGGTTGTTGACCTCGTCTTCGTGAAGAAAAGTAATGGTGATCGAAGAATGTGCATAGATTTTACCGATCTCAACAAGGCATGTCCGAATGATGCATATTTAGTATATAATCAAATCCCTATGTATGAGCCGGACCAGGAGCACACCTCGTCCACAACGAGGCATGACTCCTACAGTCATGTATGATATGCTAGACATTAGAATGCATATACAATGCAAGCCTATTGGCTCCAAACCATGCTCTGATACCAAACTGACATGCCCTACTCATAATAAAGTTAGTGGACCCGGAGTGTAACGTGCTCCGATGATAGATACCTACTAAAAGTTGGACCCACCATCAAGGTTACTACAATATGCAACTTTATAAATTATTTTTAATAAAATTTCGGCATTATCTCCCTCGTAATTTGGACTAACTAACCTGTAAAAAATTATATACAACTCCCAACAATAATATCATGTCAATGCTAATTCACGATTCACTTCATTAACTACGGAAGTATAACATGATATATAGATAAGGCGAATTCTCAAATGTTTACTATTAAAATAATATAAGCTGTATATATGGATGCAAAATACGTAGTGAGCCCATCTAACCATCTACAAGTGATGTGGAATGACATCCAAAAATGAACATGTGTCTCAAAATACTGACTACATACTCTATGAAATTAGTCATACTAGCTAACTTTGTCGTTAGATCTGATTCCAAAATCAAGGCCCAACTCTAAAAGATGCCTAGAAACTCAAATGCTACCTGATAAGGAAATAATGGAAAATTATATGAGTTGATAGCTCAGTGAGTTGAGTAGTTCAAAAATAATTATACTTTTTCATTTACACATTTTTATCAAAATCAAGTTTAAATAATAATAAAGTGAGACGTCCTCATAATACTGAAAAATATCATATTATAATCATGGTATAATTATCAACTGAAATCTATATCATCATCTCATCACATCAAATGTATCAGGAAATCTACCAAAAATGTATCCCCTGACTGAAATCTGTAACCTGGTCATACGCGCGTAGATTGCCCATTAGGCTAAACACTCTCGATACGGGCCTCAGACCCCCTCGGTGAACGAAATGGCGTCTCAAAGCCCTCTCATAATCAATACTAGTACATGGCTAAGGCCCCTCATTGAATTATATGTAGACAATGAAGACTCATTCATTCACAGTCAAGACCCTTCAGTGTAGTATATACCACGATCAGACCCCTTAGTGAACTAGAATAAGTATATAATCACGGGTACTTTTCTGATTGATCTCAATATCACATATGTCTCACATTCCAATTCACAAATAATGCATATACAATTTTTAAAATTCCACATATAATATAATGAAAGAATATTTCCACATTAATCATGTAATTAGACAAATAATTCACATAATTGCATAAAATGTATAATAGTATAATTAATTTATCAATACTTGTAAAATATTAAAATTTTTCCATTCACAAACTATTTACATAACGATTAGTTTGGCTGATAAGCTGTCCCGATCTCTTCACTACCTCCTGATATAATAATAAATTTATTCGTATCAAAACTCAATTCATAATTTTAATAAGAATAGTATGATAACCATTTCATTTATCTTTAACTATTTACCAACTAATCACCACACATACCAAGTTCATTTATCACTCACACATCACAATTTTAATAAGAATAATATGATAACAATCTCACTTCTCTTCAATTATTTACCCAATTAAAATCACTACTTTACACATATACAACCCCCATACATAATTTAATTCAATACCTAAACTTCTATATTTATCATTATTTAGATTAATTATTCGAAAAAGTTTTTAAAAATCAATTCACTCCCTCTTGGTTAGTTATTCTTGGGCTATCAGCTATTTGTTAGGTTTTGAAGTTATTAGCAATCTTTTGACGAAACTGTTGTTGTAAAAGAGTTTTTAAAAGTCAAGTAGTAAGTTAGAAGTCATAGGGTTCTAGTATGGGACAAATGAGTAAGCGTTACTGCAATTTCGCTAGCATATCGCCCAGATGTTGCATGAGCGGTAAAAATAGAAGATGCATCATCCGCCTGTCATCTGGACTTCGCTCGAGCGAGACACCGTCGCTCGCCTATCGCTGAGCTGACAGTGTTTTTCGAAAAAACATAATTCGTATTTTTCAAAGCTTTTATCCGGTCCATACTACCCAGAACCTGTTTACTATATATATGAACGCCGACACATGAACAATTGAGATTGAACATTGAAAGAAACATTGTTTTGCATCCTCCATATCATTTTATGAGTTAAACCATTATTTTGATTTGATAATTGCTTAGAAAAACATCATCCTCACATAAACCAAACATCAGAACACATATTTCCATAATATCTGTCTGAGTTCTGAAGATCAATGAAGGTGATTGGATTTTCTGGTCATTGGAGAACAAGGAGTTCTTATTAATTCTTAGGAGATAGACGAATTCAGAAGGTCGGGAGTTGTTGCAGGAGCATGCAATCCTTAAGGGCTTTGGTGATTACAGTTAGGAGGTTAGAAAGTACTAGAGTTAGTTGAGTCTAACAGTACTGCAAGTTGATTCGTTTATAGTGGAGGTAACTAGTTTGGTCCTAAAATTTGTACTCAGTTAGGTTTCTCCATCATTAATATTTGTATTATTTATTGCTTTTTTATTACAAACTATAGCTTAGTTTGTTAAATAATCTAGAAATAATTAAAAAAGTGACTTGTTGTTTTTAATTATATAATTTCGCGCATAAGGTCGAACATAATCTTTAATTCTGCATTAGCACCTATTTACCCCCTAGATGTTAGTTGGGTCAAACATCGTTACTTCAATTGGTTGGTATCAGAGACTAAATTCGAATCTTGACCTTAGATTTCTAGATGAGTAATTCATTATCCGTCCCACCATATTTTGATGGCAATAATTATGCCTACTGGAAGTTTAGAATAAGAGCTTTTTAAAATCTATGGATGAGTGTATCTGGCTAAGTGTTGTGAATGGTTGGGCTGTACCTAGTTCTATGGTTCATAATAAAGTACTCCCTACTCTCATTACTAATTGGACTAGAGTGAACTTAGATGAATGTAACTAAAATAGTAAAGCCTTACATGCCCTATTTATCGCAGTATCCTCGGAAGAGTTTAGGCGAGTGTCAATGTGTGAAGTAGCCAAAGAGGTTTGAGATATTCTGCAGACCATACATGAGGAAACTCGGGCGGTTAAGAACTCAAAATTACAGATGTTAACCACTAGATTTGAAGAAATTTGAATGAAAGAAAATGAAACTTTTGATTATTTTTATGTGAGCTTAAATGGCATAATAAATTCTAGTTTCAATCTAAGTGAGAGAATCCTTGATTCTAAATTTGTTAGAAAAATTCTTAGATCCTTACCTGAGCGATTTAGGCCTAAAATCACGGCTATTGAGGAGAGTAAGTATATATACTCTATTAAGGTGGAAGACCTGGTTGGATCTCTATAGACTTATGAACTGACTTTAGCTAAACCCACAAACAATAAGTCTTTGGCCTTAAACACTGTGATGAATAGTCATACAGAGTCCTCAGATTCAAATTCTCCTAATAAAGATGAGTTAGCTTATTTTTTAAAAAATTTCAAAAAATGTTTAGGAATAAAATGAAACCTTAAGAGAAACTTCGATGTAGTCCTAGTAGTCTAGGAAGAGTTCTAAATCTGTGAGATGTCATAATTGTTGAGGTTTTGACCATATTAGGAGTGAGTGTCCTAGCAGTAGGAGAAATTCGGATAAGGATATGAAAGCTACTCTCATTGATGACGAGTCTAGCTCGGACAATCAGAATGAGAAATCCACACGCGAAGAAAGTGGGAAATATGTTGTCTTTACTACTAGAATAAGGAATGAATTTGATAAAAGGAGCGACAAGGCTGAGGATGTAGATAGTGGTGAGCCATCTAAGGAAGATTCTAAAGATGATGATGAGATTTGTAAGGCGTATCAAAAATTATTTGAAGATTCTTGAGATAAAGATGGCCAATAAAGCCGAATTAAAGAAAGTTAATGAACTTGAGAGAGAGAGAGAGAGAGACTCATCAACACCTTCAGGATTCAACCAAAAATTTGACTAAGCTAACCGTTGACAATGAGAAATTAGAAATCCAGATTAAGAACCTTTTGAGCGAACTTGAAGATTCCAAGTCTCAACTTTGTGCTTTTTCTAGTGAATCTTAAAAACTAGACAGTCTTTTAAGGTTGAACAATCTAGTTAGGAATATGCAAGGTCTATGATATAATCAGACCAATTATAGTATGGCTAGTACTTCCAAAAATATTTTTATCCCTACCACCAACCATTCTGCATATGTTCCTAATCCTGAACTCAAGAATAAGGGTGTCGTAGGATAGAATCCTACTGGACAGCGTAGGACTTACCAACCTAGGAATAGATATCAGGGACCACATAACTTTAGACCTAGGATTATCCCTACTTGTTTTAATTTTCGGACATATAAGGCTTATGTGTTATAAATTCTTGAATATAAATAGAAATTAGAATTTCACTAGAGTTAGAAATCAAGATTTTGATAGTCAAATTGATTTCCTCACTAATCAAGTGAGTCATTTTACCAAGTTAATGACACAGTTGAATCGAATTAAGTCTTCCCCTAGACAAGTTTAGGTAAAAAATAGTAACTTGAAAATTTTTGAAATTGATCACGGAGCTCTTAAAGGTAAGAGCTTTTGTATTCGAACTGATTATATATTTTTGGTGTTTGCTTGTTCTTTATCATTGTGTTTCGTTATTATAGCATGCATCTCAATTTTATTTAATTTTATTTTTTGTTATTTTTTAAGTTGTTTGATTTTTAAAAAAATAATAATAAAAAATTGAAAAAGAGGGGAGAGGGGGGGAATTTTTTTACAGCATGATATATAATACTTGAATTTGTTGTTGTGATGAAGTGTGAGTCTAATTGTTGAGCTGTAATATAGTTTTCATTGGTTGCTTAGGTTATTATAGAGTATTTAGTATAAGTGTCTTCATGTACCATCTGCACTGTACACACTCTGATTTTGTTAGTGAGACTCTACCATGTGTATGAGATTTAAGGTGACAGTCGCATGTTAGTAAGATGATTTTGAAGATGAATTGACCTTATTAATAATCAAAGTAAGATGTCAATTTGTTTTGGGTAGATTAGATTAAATCTATTTGATTTGTAATATGTGTTTTGTCACAGAATGTCAAATAGGGAGTTTGTTAGGTTTTGAAGTTGTTGGCAATCTTTTGACAAAACTATTGCTGTAAAAGAGTTTTTAAAAGTCAAAGGGTCAAGTAGTAAGTTAGAAGCCTTAGGATTCGAGTATGGAACAAAGGAGTAAACGTCGGTGCAATTTCACTAGCCTATTGACCAACCGTTGCTTGAGCTATAAAAAGTTGTGTTGCCCGTCCTTGCCTGGACTTCGTTCGAGAGAGACACTGTCGCTCGCCTGTCGCTGAGTTCTCGCTCGAGCAATATTGTTTTCTGAAAAAACTTAATCCGAGTTTTTAAGGCTTTTATCTGGCCTATACTGCCAAAACCTCTTTACTATATATATGAATGCCACCACATGAAAAATTGAGGTTGAACATTGAGAAACATTGTTTTGCATCCTCCATATCATTCTATGAGTTCAACTATTATTTTGGTTTGATCATTGCTTAGAGAAACATCATCCTTACATAAAACCAAACACCAAAACACATACTTCCACAACATCTGTTAGAGTTCTGAAGATCAAGGAAGGTGACCGAAGTTTCTGATCGTTGGAGAACAAGGAGTTCTTTTTTATTCCATAAGAAATAGACGAATTCAGAAGACTGGGAGTTGCTGCAGGAGGACGCAATCTAGAAGAGCTTTGGTGATTACAGTCATGAGGTCAGAAAGTACTAGAGTTAGTCGAGTTTGACAGTACTGTAAGTTGATTAGTTTATAGTGGAGGTAACTGGCTTAATTTCGGAGTTTTTACCCAAATGGGTTTCTCCATCTCAATATTGGTGTTATTTATTGCTTTCTTATTACAAATTGCAACAATTCAACTTAGGATAATTTGACAGTTTGTTTAATCATTTAGAAACAATTAAAATAGTGACTTCTTGTTTTTAATTGTATAATTTCGTAGGGTAAGTTGAACATATTCTTTAATTCCGCATAAATACATATTTACCCCGTCTAAGTGTTAGTTAGGTCAAACCTTATTATTTTACTGTTCAACACTTCTGGAGCTTAGTATGGTGCACGAGCGATCTTAATCCTCGGGGAAGTATTCTTATAGGGTGACTGACTAATGCCTGTCTTTACCTAAGTTAATCCTTAGGCTCTTTTAAAACTGTTGCCTAAAAAGGAACTATTTATGTCTACTCAAATGTTAAACTCGATATTTCTATTCAAATGTAATACACGAGTGTTTCCCTATGTATGCATCTTTTTGTGTAGAGGTTTCTTTAACCCTTTTTCTTTGTGGAAGTATATCATGTCGTGTTCGTATGTACTTGGACTAATTGCTGAGTACAATTATTTAAATTTGAATGTACATTTTCGGATGTCCAGGTTCATGACCTTTATTCATCCAAGTCACATGTTTAAATGAAGTAATTTTCTTCTACTTTTTAAATCCATTCATAGCATAATGTGCTCGAGATAGTGAAAGTGAGTTGTTCTACCTTTACGGCCCTCATATGGAAGTGTTAGAAATAACTTTTCTAGAAAATTAGAGAAAGAAAGAGCAATAGATAGAGTAGTTTGATTCTGAGATCAACTTTTGAATTTAGTTGCTTGAATGAGGTTTAGGGGCACAAGTCTACCTGAATGGATTTTTTTTCTTTTTCTTTCATGTTAGCCTTGACTAGGACCATCTGATCTAAATGACTTTGTGATGTAGAATCAATGGGAAAGTAATTTTCAACAACGGAGAGACAAGAAGAAGAAGAAGAAGAAGAAGAAACATGCGAAAGGAAGGAAAAAAATCGTGACAGCCGCCAGTTGTAATTTTACTCAATCAATAATTAATTCAACTACAATGAAAATCCAATAAATAGCAAAAAACCTAACTCGAAGATTTTGGGCCAACCCTCTACTACAAGCCTAATAATAGACAATATAAATAATATGTCCAATAACAATAAAAAATAAATCTCGATCTCGATGATGTCCACATCAACTCTCCAGGGTAGAAGAAAACTCGACCATGTCAAGTGAATAAGGTAGAAAAAGCTGCAATCAATCGCCCAACCATAAACTAATAGGTTGAACGAGCTTCTTCCGACATTCATAAAAACGTGTCAGTAGTGGTCTGAATCTCGTGTCCCCACCAATGTCCCCTGAATGTGTGGAACGAGAACTGAGCAAAGGAAGATATTGCTAACTCTGATAAAACTCCAATAAGTTTGGGTCAAGCTACTGTAGTATCTCTCTAGTAATCCATGTGCAATCAGACTCAGGCCGATCAACCCAATGAAGAAGGAAGCATTGAACCTTCCCATCTTTAGTCAACACAATCCGTTCATCTAAAATAGCATTAATTTTATCTTTGTGTGCTGGGAAAGGTGGCATTTGGTTAGAAGTGGCAAGAGATTCAGGGTCAAGTTCCATAGATGGAAGTAGGAGAAGATCATCGGAAGGATTGAAATGGCCTTTATAACAATTAAATCATAAACATTGAAAGTATGGTGGTAGCCAAGATGTGGCGGAAGATCAAGAACATATGCATTAGGGGAAATTTGCTTTAAGATTTTAAAAGGACAGTCGCTACGAGCTTGCAATTTGGAGGCGGCACCATGTAGCGCCGCTCCGGTCGAATTCGGATCATAACATAATCCCCACTATTAANAATTTGGAGGCGGATCCATGTAGGCGTCGCTCCGGTCAAATTCAGATCATAACATATCCCCAATATTAAAATAAACATGTCTTTTATGCAAATTAGCTCGAAATTTATATGATGCGTTACTAGCTTCAAGTTGTTTATTGATCTCAATATGCAAATCAATAAGATGTTGTACAAATGCTTCAGCTGACATAGACACTCTAGCATGTGGGGACATCTGAATGAGATCTAAATGCTTTCTAGGCTTAAAACCATGAACAACTTCAAATGGACTCATACCTAATGACCGATTCATAGAACTGTTATATGCAATCTGAGTTGAGGAAGAATTAAATCCCAAATTCTAAGATTTTCTTAGACCAGATATCTTAATAAATCACCAAGACTATGGTTAACTACTTCCATTTGATAGTGTCTGCGGGTGATAGGCAGTAGAAAATTTCAACTTTGTACCAACCTTATACCACAACGTTATCCAAAAGTGAGCAGTGAACCGAACATCCCTGTCTGACACAATGGTTTTGGGGAGGCCATACAATAACAATTTTATTAAAGTACAATGTGGCAACCTTGGATGCATATGAGGTTTTGTTACAAGGGATAAAATAAGCCATTTTCGAGAAACGATCCACTACCACAAAAATAGAATCATATTTCTTCGGGGTACGTGGAAGCCTTAACATAAAATCCATATTCACATCTTGCCAAGGGTAATCAGGAACGGGAAGAAGTGTGTATAGGCCAGTGTTTTGCCTCTTCTGCTTGGCCAACTGATAGGTGTTACATGTACTAACTATCTTGGCCACATCTTTCTTTAAACTAGGCTAATAGAATTGACGTTCAATTACCTCTATGGTCTAATCTCGCCCAAAGTGATCGGCTAAGAGTCCTACATGAATTTTCCATACTATGAGGTCTCGTACTGAAGTTCGAGAGATGCATAATTTATTGGCTCGAAAAGGTAACCCTCTTTAAGGCGAAAACTATCCGCAATAATCGACCATCCTCCTTGCAAATCAAGAAAGATATTCTTAAAATCGGGATGTATCTCATAATCTTCCTTAAGTCACTCAAAGCCTAATCTTCCTTAAGTCACTCAAAGCCTACGACCTTAACGTTCATAACCAACAAAAGGGAGATACAATGACTTAATGCATCAGTCGCTTGGTTCTCAACTCCTTTCTTATGTTTCATAACAAAAGAATAGGCCTGTAAATATTCAACCCAGCTGTCGTGTCCAGAATTCAACCTTTTCTGGGCGATGAGATGATGGAGGGCCTCATGGTCCGAATAAATAATAAACTCTAGGGGTAGTAAATAATGATGCCAATATCGCAAAGCTTGTACAACTCCATACAATTCCTTATCATAAGTCCAGTACCGTTGTTTGGCATCGTTTAACTTTTTACTGAAATAAGTGACATGGTAGCGTTCCTGGCTAAGGACTCTACCTATTCCTACATTGAATGTTGACATATGGTTGATTATAACCTTAATGTTTTGATTATAACAAACAAGCCAATATTATTTCTAACAATTGATTTTGAGTGATGATAGTTCAACGTTGAAATCAATCAAGCATTGGCAAAATCAAAACATTATAATCGGACTTGAAATGAAGATTAAAGTGAAAGTTAAGCATTCAAATCAAATCACTCAAGACGATAGTGATTTGCATGCGATGATCGAATTGGAACTTAAAAATTCGAAAAAGACACAAATCAAGATACAAATTAAAAGAACAACAAAGTCAAGACGTTTAGACATTTTACAATTATATGTAAAGGTAAAATATTTTAATTCTTGGCAATGATACTTTGCAAGCTCAAGTACCGATTTTCTCATGCACGAAAAAATTTACGTTATGAAAATGTTTGCACAAAATTATTTTCAAAGAGAAGTTTTTCGACATATTTTTTGAAAACTATAAAAACTAACTTTGAAAAATCGAGTAAAAACATCATATAAAATAACTATTGATTGCAAACAAAACAAAATTCGACCCAAACCGTCTCTGGTCATCCAGACGTCCAGATGGCTAACCGGACGTCCGATTCGCCAACAACGGTCACTTTTTTTACCCTTTTGATAGAATTGTTCTAACGGTAAGTTGGGTCGTCCGGTTTAGAACCGAACGTCCATATGTTCGTCCGGTTGGACAGAAAGCTTGGCATTTTTTCAGCTGTTATAAATTCCAACTCACCTACCTTTTTATTCAACCACATTGAATCGTAAACAAAAGAAAGTTTTGCCTATACGAAGAAGGAATAGCCTTTATCTACATCCTCACCGTTTAAGAAGTAACCATAGAAACGACGGAACCCACTATTTCTTTATCCATTTAATTTATATTTATTTTTACTATATTTTTCACACTTAGTAGAATAAAATTTCTTATTTCTTTCGTATTTTGCAGTTAAATACCTAAAACAAAAAATTTGAAGGACAACTTTTGAGCATTCAATTTGATACTTCTTGAGCTAACATTAATCTCTTATATCATTTATTATCAAATCATTTTGCTCTTGAAAAATCCTTGATCAAAACTACTTCTTGAAATTTATACATCAAAGATTACACACCAAACACTTGAGCTCCATTCATTGCTATTCATTAAAGTATTTGCCCACTTCTCTTCTTATACTCAACCTTGAATCTATCATTCATTAAGAAGAGAAAATTTCACTTGTAAACTCATTTTAAATTGTGGGTCATATTGATGTCCCATAAAGCTCAATAGTGTGGGTCATATTGAGGTCCCGTAAAGTTCATAAATGTGGATCGTGTTGAGGTCCCGTGAATCTCAACATTGTAAATGGATATGTGCTCCTTGTTTGTAAGTCACCGGAAGCGTTGTAAAATGTTGGATTGCACTATAAATCAATCACGATAGTGGAAAAGGCCTTGTTCATGACGGAGACCTTAGTAACGAGGGACGTAGATCAAGTTTGGGATCGAACCTCCATAAATATATCATTTGCATCATCTCTCCCTTTTACTTATCGCTTTCATATTTGTGCTCACTATTTGAGTTATTCTATTTAGTCTTTATTTGCTTGAGTTTAGATTAATTCTTTGAAAACGTTTTAAAAACCAATTTACCCCCTCTTAATTAGCTATCTGTGGGCTTTCATTGACATCACACTCAACCTCAAAAAGTTTGGCAAAGTGAGGAACACATATGACAGGAGCTTCCATCATTCGCTTCTTAACTAGCTTAAAAGCCTTAGTCACTTCCTGTGTCCACCGAAACTCTCATTTCTTTATGTACTCCATAATAGGAACCATGATTGTGCCAAACCCCTTGATGAAGCGACAATAAAAGATATCTAGGCCATGAAAACTCCTAACAATCTGTACAATCTTAGGCTCAGGCCAATCAACGATTGCCTGAATCTTGGCAGGATCTGCAGATATCCCCGTAGAGGATACAATGAATCCTAGAAAGACAACCCTATGGTGAAGAGAGAACATTTCTTGATGTTAGCATACAATTTGTTGCATGAAGAGCAAAACAAACCTGGTTGAGGTAATCCCGATGCTGTGCCTTAGTTTGACTATAGACGAGAATGTCGTCAAAATAGACGACGAGAAAACAACCAAGGTCAACCAATAATAACTTGACCGACATCCATTGAAATGACGTTACACCATATATGATCCTTATACTCGAGAAACTAAATAGGTACTAGACAATGTTCTTTTACAGCTATCGAGATAGTATCAACCTAAGAAATTTTATATGGCTGAGGGTGAGGCACTGGTTTCAACCTAAAACGGGTTACAGTAGCCATCGAAATTGTATTAATACAACTACCACTACCTATAACTTTACAATCCTTATTATTGATCTTGATGTAAGTGTGGAAAATGGCATGACTACGTCAATCGTCACCATTTTTGGGTTGAGCCAAGGTACAACATACACACCTAATCTCGACGTGTCGGAAATAAGGAGTCCTGACTCTAGATCCATGATGAGGGTCTAAATACAACCTAAAAAGGTATCTTCATTATCATCCAAGTCCTCAAACTCTTCAAAATTAGGCTCATAGACTTGATCCTCCAGAGAGTCACCCACTAGTCCTTCACGTTCTTCCATAACTAGGGCTCGACTAGGACAGTTAGAAGAAATGTGATCGAAACCCTTACAGTTAAAGCATTGCAAGCGGGATGACGCCCTTGGAACTTCATGACCTTTACCCTTATTTTCCCCTACAAGAGGACCCTTAGATGGGGAAGGCCCTAAGATAGACTTAAGGGGTGGAGTGGGTGACGCAGCAGAAATGGGCGCTGGAGTTACCGGGGCACGGTTGTCACTACGATTCCTATACGGCAACCTAGTAACTAATTCATAGTCTCGAACGAAGGCATACGCATGGTCAAGAGTAGTAATGCCCCGAAGGACAAGTTCACGTTTAAGATCATCTCGGAGACCTTGCCTGAACCTACTCAAGGTCATAGCTTCATCCTCAATGACCTGACATCTTATTCGCAATTCATCAAATTGAGCGACGTACTCCGTCACAGGGCGATTGCCTTGCGTGAGGGTATTCCATTGGTCCAACAAATTACCCCTATACGATTGGGGTAAGTACTTTTCTTGAAGTCGTCGCTTCATCTCGTCCCAATTCCCGACGGGAGGAGCATGGCGTCTCTCAAGGAGTTCCTCAACACTTTCCCAAAAGAGTTGAGCGGTGCCAGTTAACTTCAAACTAGCAAATTGAACTCTTCGATTTTCTGGGACCCCATACCAACCGAAGAAACGGTCCATATCCCTAATCCACTGAGTAAACACCCGAGGGTCTAAGCAACCATCAAAAGTTGGGGCGTCCAGTTTAATGTTTCTAAAGAAACGGTCATCGTGGCGAGGAGGAGATTGAGTATCATAACGGTGATGCTCTCGCTCCCGTTCACGAGCTTGATGTCCCTCCCCACGATTATGCCTCACATGTTGTCGGCCACCTTGGGGACGACGATAATGCCTATTATTAGACGCGTCCGAGTTTTCAGTTTCAGTTAAACGTGGTTTTTGTTCGAGGGTGGACAACCTAGCAGCTAAGTCTCTATTCTCCTCACGAGTAGCGGCTATCTCAGTTTGTAATTGTGCTAATTGTCGAGTGATGGCATCAAATTGAGTTGGGTCCATGTTTAGGTTACGATGACTAGATAAGACAAGACGACCACTACGCAACTGCATGCAATGTACTACCACCTAAATGAAGTGTATAGAGAGATCAATAACAACTCATTTTAAAATAGAAAATAACGACCTGATCAAATTGTTTTTTATTTTTTTATTATATTTGGGATTATGTAAATCCAAATATGGCAAGCTAATACTACTGATTTATGTAAAATAATAAAGCAAATGTCAAACACTAGTCAGCAACTCAATCTCGTAAAATAAGGAGGATAAAAGTGGAAATATAATAAGATTAGGGATTTAGAGATGTAAATTGTAGGTAAAGATTAAAATAACAGCAGCACAAAAATTTAATTGATACAATTTTAAGACGAAACAGTAATATAAACTAAAGACAAAGAAATGGTAAGGTTTATTGGTGGATAAATATGACTGTGAGGTTTATGGGAAGATGTGGAGAAAGACATCAATAATTCCCACTTTGGCTTTTCTACAGGTTTTCCAGTATGCAAATTTAAGCAGCACCTTGATGAATGATTCAAAGTTTTAGCTCTGATACCACTTTGTTGTAGAATCAATGGAAAATTAATTTTTAACAACAAAGAGACAAGAAGAAGAAGAAGAAGAAGAAGAAGAATAAGAAATGGGAGAAAGGAAGGGGGAAAAAAGTGACAGTTGCCAATATCAATATATTAACTCATAAATTGATAAGTGACAGATACACATGCTAACGTTATATTTGACTTAACCTATTAAGCTTGTGATATGATGTTTTGTTATTGTAGAACCACCTCATTTAGTGATTCAGATGCCAGTTTTGTCAACTACAATGGTTAGAAAATCTAAACATTAATTTGGAAACATATTCCAATCACTGTCTGTCTTATATGTACTCATCTGTCTATCCTTAAGACCCCTTAGGCTCTCGTATCATGAATTTTCATTTGAATTTAGAAAGCTAAGAATGCGAGCTATTTCACTATACACTAGAATTATTACAATTTTCTATTTTGAAGGATCAAAATCAACTTATGTTTATATTCTATACTTTTTCTTCTATTTGGTCTATTCCCGTGCAGAATGAATTTTTGCAAGTATTGTATGCATCACAGTTGTTGAATCACCTCGTCTAAATATTCATGTTATTAGAAAGAGATGAATTTATTCACTTATATCTCAACATGTCTTTCACGTGTAGTTTGATCATTGAGCCTGTAATTGTACAAGCACCCATAATTGTGAAATTTGAACCGAAGAACTTTGTTCATCAAAATAAATTTGTATATCTTTGGTCATTAAATAGAGTTTTTAAATTTTTTATATTGCATTATTTTTACAATCTAATAAGTTATATTACTTTGTTAATTTTCAGATTTAAATGTATGATTGGTTTGACGGATGTCTTCTCCAAACATGTTGCGAGAGTTCAAGAAATTTCCTTTTGAAGAACTAAAATAAAATGGTTTTAATTTAATTTTGTTTTATTGCCTTTCAAGCATATGTTGCCATTAGTATTTGATATGAAGGCTGTTGCGTTTTTTTATATCGTAAGTGAACGATATCGTAACAAGTAATATAATGGACATTTGAGTCCGAATTATCGTTCCCACGAGGACTATATTTCATATTTAATCTACTTTTTCCTAACTCCTATTTGATATACGACAAGTAAAATGTGGTAGTGGTTATGAAAATTATTATTTTTTCTTTTGTGAACTTCAAAAACTTGAAACTAATAGAAAGTATAAGAAGATTGCGAACACTGAATTATAGAATATTCAAATACGTAATGAAGATTGGAGCAAAATAATTTCATCTATTGATCACCTTTATTCTTAATTCAAGATTCATAACCTAATGTAATGTTCGATCGAATTTTTCTATTGTATTCAATTTACCCCTCTCGAGTTCTTATTGAGCATATTTAACTAATTCAATTTCATATCTCTATGTGAATTTAGCTTAGTTAAATGAAACACTATTCTAAGAATTCATATTATGACCGCAATAATTATTATATGTATCTCTACACGTTATACTAATTTATCGAATTTTATTATATGGTTTAAATCTCAAACTCACCTCTTGATTCGTAAGAGACTCATATAATCATCAGATAATTTAATGCATTAAACTCATAGGTCACTATTAAAAACCAACACATATAAGAATAAATCACATAAATCTCGAATAGAAAAATAAAGGATCACAAGTCGACTACATTGTTTTCCCTAATCTGAAGTTTAATTACTCATAATATAAAAATAAAAACTAAAAGTAATGGAATGCATCACCGGATTTTAATAAAGATGCAGAAATGAATTAAATCTTGCACCAAGATCTTCTTCCACTTCCAATCAACACTTTAAACTCAAATTCCGTGATGATTTTCTTATTTGAATTGAGCTCTTCGATCTCTCATTGTATCCACATTTATCAATGTTTGGAACCCCTAATTCATGTCTTCTTTTGTCTTTTTATAGTTCTCTATACGTTCTTGGACAATTTGAAGTATTTTTCTAAGCTTCTCGCGGTCCAATCAACAAAAATCCTAAAACAGGCAACACAGCTCCTAGGCGCTAGAAATCAAGGCCTGGGCGCTGTCTCGCTGAAAATCCTCTGCATCTGTTTCAATATTATTGTCATAATGTTTTCTTTCGATATTCAATTAAGACGATTCAAAATGCGTTGAAAAAATAATTCAAAGGCATACAACTTTACTAGAAGTAGCTCTTTTCCAATTTGAACGTTTATTAGGCCAAAAATGGGTCTTAATCTCTGACTAAAAATCTGGAACATATATGTGCAGTTGAAAATTGATTTGTGAAAATATTTTGGTCATATTTCACTCATTTTGACTTTTAATTGCATTCATTTGACCCCTAGTATTCTCGAATCTTCATAGTGAGCTCCGACACAACTTTTGCATATTTGCACTTAATGCCCTTTTCGCCAATTTTCGCTTCTTTCGTTCAATTTCATTTCCATTCATTGAGTTTCACCTAATAACACATTATATAATAAATTAGACAATAATTCCATTAAAATAATTACGAAATGTCAATATTTTAGAGCTCGAATAAGTGTATAAAATATACTTATCAAAGACAAAACATAATTAGATTCATTTATTGAATAGCCACACTTGTGTATCTTTACAAGACAATATCGATGAATGTTTTAGAATTTATTATTGGCATCGTTATTGATGTTCATATTCTTAGTCCACAAAATAATGACATTGAATATTTACATTTGGTAATTAAGGAATTAAGAATGCTATGAAATATATATACATTACAATAAAAAAATGCTATAAAAATGATACATTATATTCAAAAAAATGCTATAAATATTAAAAATTATGATGGAAAAATAATGTTGTTGAAGATGTAATCATGATGATTAAAGAATGCTATTAATGCTAAAATTATAACGAAAAAACATTGTTGTCAAATTTAAAAAAGATTGCATGAAAAGAATGCTATACATACTAAAAGCGTGACGATAATAAAATGCTATGGAAATTTTTTTTATAATACTTTATAATAGCATTTATAAAATGTTATTATAAATATACGATTTTTAATAACAACACTTACGATAGCATTTTCGAAAATGCTATAAATGACTTGATATGTTGTAGTCATTGCAAAATTCGTTTTGTTGAAGAAATGGACTAAAAAAATTTAAATAAGTCCTTAGATGAAGAATGCATTCATGAACTTCATGCAATAATAAAAATATTAAATTACTGTTATCGAAAGAATGTAAATTACCTTTTGGATTATCATAACAAAAATGATGCAAGTTCAGTGGTTTCAAGTTGCTAACATCACTGCATATCATGTTGATGATGAAGCTGAAGATGATACAATAGCTTTGGAGCTTTCACGTAGCTAGATTTAAATTTCAAGAAAAAATTAAGTAGTCATAATTTAGTAAAATATCATAGTCGATTATATTTGAAATTTTAGCAAATTATTAAATATATGATGTGAATGTGAGCACATAGATATAAGGCTTTTCTAGGAAGTATTATCTTATTAATTTCTCAAAATTATTAATTTAGCCTATTAGCTCAAATCGAAATCGTAAAAAAAAAAAAAATTTATAATAGATGTTATTAATTCATAGAAGTTATTATGTATCTTGCCATCAGTTTCTTTACAAGTTATAGATGTTGTGATGTATTTTCAACTGCAATTTAAAAAAAAAATATATTAATATTCAAAATAATGTTTTATATAATAATGGCCATAAACGGGAGGCTAACTGTCCGCTCTTTCCAAATTTGATTTCAGGGTTTTTTTCAGTTAAATTTATTTCTTATTTCAGAATACAATTTTGGGAACATAATATTTCACATAATGCTTCACATAAGGGCCGAGCCCATGCGCCCCTCCAATAGGATGTCTCCATGTGGCCATCATATGAAGTATTATGTCACTTGTTATATACCCATAAACAATTTTTCTTTGTAAACTCATTTTACAATAATTTTGTTTGTACAGGTCCAACTGGCCTTGTAACTTACAAGGAGACAGGTTTCCCCTTCGCATGGGGGGAGAAAAAACCTGTCCCTTGCTTATCGAGCAACTGACGTATTATTGACTGATAGATGTTGACTTATACAATTTTTTTTCCTTGTTAGATGAGCTGTCACAATCCGTCGTACCGTATTATTTGACTTATACTATTATTATGCACATAGAAATAGTCAATCAAGTCGACTTTTCAACGTTGTCATACAGCCTAACATGTGACATGGCAGATTAGTTGAGGATTTATTTAATTAACCCAAAAAAATTTAGATGAAGTTGACTTTGAAAAATAATTATTTATTATAAGTAACAAATAAAATAAAATAAAAAATTAAATAAATAGAGTTGAAGTTCCTTGTATGAGTATGTTGGGTAATTATATTGACACCGTAATTTCTTATAAATGACTCACACTTTGAATGGATTAAAAAACTCTATACTTTTTCTAATTGTGCTCTTGTATTTTTAATTTTATCACATTTTTATAATCAAACTTATATTTATTAACAAATGTTGTCTCTCATTGTGGTTTCGGTTTAAAAGTTATGTTAGAAAAACTTAGGGGCCGTTCTCTTTGACCGTTTTTGGTCGTTTTCTATTTTCGATTTTTCAAAACATTGAAAACGTGTTCTCTTTCCTATTTTCGAAAACGCATTTTTGAAAATGAAAAAAAATTTGTACACAAAACAGAAAACTATAAAATCATCGTTTTGGACGTTTTCAAGCCAATCCTACGAAAAACTTGAAAACAAGGGAAACAAACTTGAAAACAAGGGAAACAAGGGACATAGAGAAAGAGGNAATTGATTGTAATATCTTATAGGTTAGTTAAACATATCTTCCAATAAAGTTGAAGGTGCCAAGAAAACTAAACGTATCTGGTGGGGTTTATTTAATTAACAAAATACAGTCCTTAACATGTTCTGGTTTTTATTGATCCGGATAATGTGGCCCGGCATTGCTGTGATCTACTTGTGATTATACTAAGTGCGTGAGTTTTGAATCGGCTTTGAGTTGACTCTGTGAAGACAAGTGGCGACAATGTAAAAACGTGTATTGACTATTTTAGTCTAATCGGAATCGGTATTTAAAAAATTAAATAAATAAACTGTTGACTGATAACAAATAAATTCTCCTCACTTGGCAAGCCTTGAAGCTAAATGGGTCCTTTTAGTTCATGACATGTGCTAGCTTTTGATTGAATGACTTTTAACTAATATTTGCCAACTTATATATCCTTCAGTAATCAATTATGAAATCATGCTTTACTGATCTATTCTCGTGTGTTTTGATAATGATTTTTGTCGAAGCGGAATGATTTGATATGCATGAGCAAATTCGAGACTCATTTGGGTAAGGGATAGATCATCTAAATTCCCAAGTCATGCTAGTTACAACTCTTCGAATGATCCGCTCATGTAGCTCGACATGGCTCATGCAATATTTCAATATTTTTCGACAACGGGAATATGTGAATTTTTTTTTTTAATGAATAAAATTTCAATTTATGTGGATTGATACGAGAATATTACGAGGATTGAATTTTCCACAGTGAAGCTACTGAATTTCGGATATTTCCATTTATTAGAGTAACAAAAGTGCCGGGTCACATTTTAATTGTCAAAACTGCAAAAAATAAAATAAAAAAAATCATGATTACACATGTAAAAAGGTTGCAAATATGTAGTTTGTGTTGATAGTGTGAGTCAAGCATATCAAAATCGTATATATAATGATACAAAGGTAAAATGTCAACAACGTGTTTCCAATTACAATTGAATTTCTACACTATTTTCTTTTGTTTATCTGTATTTTCGTTTAGTATTATTATTTTTTTACTATTTCTGTTAATTTCATCTTTGAGAAGCACGTTTTTGACTGATTGGACGTTAACGATAATAGTGTGCAATGTTAGCGTTTTTGTTTATCAAGTAAGTGAGCGTGTTGAATTTTCTAACGATAAGATATTGAGTAATAGATGTAATAAGGATTTAATAAGTTCAGCAATCATTCGAAAAAATCTAAAAGTTTAATAGCCATCGGGATAATGATTTACTGAATTTATAACCCCATGACATTATTGTCGAAAACTTAATGATTATTACCTACCCAATTTTTCTCTCTGATCCTAAATCAGATTTCATGCAGAGAAACTATAAAAGGGAGGGCCGAGGTGTGCTGTAATATACTATTAAAAGGTTGGTCCATATAAATGGCGAAATTGCCTTTTCCGGCCTTTCACTGTTTTAGGCTTCTAGGTTTGTCAACTGCTTCACGGTTGCCACACCTTTAATACAGAATTCTTTACTAATTATGCGACTTTTAAGTAATAAGCGGACCAGTGTTACTACTGGTTTCCGATTTTCCTCGTTATGGTCCAGTTTTGATAACATTACAGAGAGCATTTGTAGAAAGCCTATTCCCGCCACCACTCACCCCAACCACCACCACCACCTATTCGGCCGTTCACGCTGCACTATTAAGCTTCTTCCTCCTCTCTTCACCCATGAAAGACACATCTGTCATCAACCTCTCAAGGTACCATTAAAAAACAACTTCAGCAGTGTGGCACTAGAACCAGCAGAGATTGATTGGGACAACCTTGGTTTTCAGTATATGCCCACAGATTACATGTATATGATGAAATTTTATGGAGAAGGAAATTTTTCTAAAGGTGAATTACAGCGCTTTGGGAACATTCAGTTGAATCCATGTGCTGGGATTCTAAATTATGGACAGGTCAGTTTTTTTTTTTTTGTAAGCTTCTAAGAATTATGGTTCAATTTCACAGAATTACTTTTTGGAAATTAATTTGCAGGGATTATTTGAAGGTTTAAAAGCTTATAGGAAGCATGATGGCAATATTTTGTTATTTCGTCCTGAGGAAAATGGTTTGCGACTAAGGATGGGTGCAGAACGTATGTGCATGCCTTCTCCAAGTGTAGAACAGTTTTTAGAAGCTGTAAAATTAACTGTTTTAGCAAATGAAAGATGGGTAATATGACATTTTAGCTTTGAGATTTGAAATCTCATTATGTTGCTTATAATTGGTGTATTTCTGAATAAATGAATTTGGTTTGTTGTCTTCTATCAGATACCTCCAGCAGGTAAAGGTTCATTATATATAAGACCATTGCTTATGGGGAGTGGAGCTGTTTTAGGCCTCGCACCGGCTCCTGAATACACCTTTTTGATTTACGTATTGCCTGTTGGAAACTATTTCAAGGTATCCCTGTGAATCAATTGTTTACAATAATCTATTTTAGTTATGTAATTCTATTCGCTTTATGCTATCTTTATGAACCATGGTTTAAAATGGCCATTTAAGCTTTAGTTAAGCAGATTTTTAGTAGATTTTGATAAAATGTGTGACTTAAAAATTATGAATCCTATATGATATGTGATTAAAATTAATTGTTGACTTTGACTTAGATTAAAGTCTTAACCAAACAGTAGCTAAGTCGCGCCTCACATGAGGACAACTCAAATTTGATATTTGCAACTTGAAAAAATAAAAGATATTGCAACGTACAATTCAACAAATGAGTTAGATTACATCCAAGGGGACTCCGTTCATGAATGACCCACCTCTTCGACCTTTTGGTTGTCGACTTGATGCCTGTACCCTTGATTTTCTCGTTTTAGGAAAAAAAACTATGAAAAATGGACGGAGCTATAGATACTAGAATGGAGACGTAGAATTAACAGCTGCGTTAATTTAGTTTTATATCTCGAGTCTTAAGTGGATCTTATCTCGATGCTTATTGTCTTGGTACTTATTTGTAACCATCACTTGATAACTATATTTTAACAAGATGAGGATTTTCAAAATAACCTGAATGAGATTGATAGTTGAATCTTATGTGTAACTGCTAATACTAACAACACTGTTATTATGTAATGTGTTTTATTGTAGAAAAGTCAAAGTATGTGTAAAACAAATGATGGGCTAAAAATGTAACTTGCAGTGTGTATATTAATGTAAGCCCTAAATCGTGTTTATGAAATTTTGTGAAGAAAGAAAAAATTTTGTTGCTTCTCCATTCTCTCGTTCATCTCTGTTTTCCCCTGTTTTCTGTTGCCGATAATCTGTTGCAGTGATTTTCCCTGTTTCATATAGCAGAAACTATATTGCACTACTTTCATACGAGTGAAATCTGTGAAGTATAAATTTTCCCCTACTTTCATTCACGTGAAACCAGCGAATAAAATCTAAACACGGTATCATTTGGAGGACAACTTTTCCTTTGCAATTTTTGTACCAGTATCTAATTCACACCATAAAACTCATAGTTATTGTATGTTTATGATTTTGCCAGGAAGGTTTGGCCCCAATAAATTTATTAGTCGAGACTAGAACGCCTCGAGCAACACCTGGAGGTACTGGAGGAGTTAAGACTACAGGAAATTATGCAGCAGTAAGCTACTTTATGTGAATTCTTCTTTCCTTTGGGTCATCTCTATGTACTGTTAAATTTCTTTATTATTCTGACATTCAAAATTAAATTCCGGTTATCACAATGCATATTCTTATCTTCGGAAGTATATTTTATAGGTTCTGAAGGCACAAATTGATGCAAAGGAAAAAGGCTTTTCTGATGTTCTTTATCTGGATAGTGTTCACAAAAGATATGTGGAAGAGGTTTCGTCTTGCAATGTATTTGTTGTAAAGGTGCACTATTTATGAATTTCGTTCTGTATCACTATCTGAATTATTGGGACCACCAAGTGCATTGTATGAAATTACTACTTCGAATTTACTTTTAGCTTCAGACGAGGTGGTAGTTTAGCGTAGAATTTTCCTTTGCAGGACAAGTCACATGATCAAGTTATTAAATGTTCTAGTATATAACGAAGGCCTAATATTGGATTCAACATAAACTAGGAATGCTCCTCTACTGTAACTGGACCTTTTGTAGAAATTTTTTGGCTATCAAAGGACTATAATTGGATTTCTCCATTTTGGATTTCCGAATTGAAGTGGTGCCCGTATGTTACTATTGCCAGGTTTGAATGATGTGCCAATTTTATTCAATTTCAAATAGTATAAAACTGGCTCAAATGCAATAATTTGGGAATGAAATTGGCTAAAATGCAATAATTCAAACGTTAAATGAATGGATTTACATATTGAGACTCTTTTATCAAAGACAATATCTCATAGGAGTATAAGGTCCATTAATATACCATTAATTTGCTTAGTTGTTTCAGAAGTTTGAAATGGAGCTTCATTTATTTCAGACAGCGCGGACAGACAACTCCCAGCAAAAAATTTAAATTTTCTGAAATTATATAGAAATTTTGAATTTCTTTTTAATACATACACATAAGTAGCTTGTCCCCCAAACATTTTTCCGTCCCCATATGTGAAAATCCTAGCTCCGCACGGCTGATTTCAGATTTATAAATTTCAGACTGAAAGGCTATCTTTCAAACATGGATCATTTTCTTTTCCGTTTATAATCTAAGATGTACTTTTTCGTCTTCGCTGATCAACTCACTATATTTTCAGGGCCATGCGATATCTACCCCTGCAATCAATGGGACAATTCTTCCTGGCATTACTCGGAAGAGTATAATTGACGTTGCTCGTAGTCAAGGATTCCAGGTAGTAATTACTATCAGCAATGTGCTTCTGAAAACTTCAACCAGCAATGAGTGTTTTTATATATTGATATTTAGGTCCAAGAACGGTTAGTAACAGTGGATGAATTGCTTGATGCTGACGAAGTTTTTTGCACGGGAACAGCTGTGGTTATATCCCCTGTTGGCAGCATAACTTATGTTGGTAAAAGGTAATTTCTATGATAAATAATTTGTCCCTGGTAGAAATTGGCATGTAATGTAAATTGTCTAAACTTCAAATTTCTCATTATGTCTTAAAGTAACTTGGAATATTAATAGCTAATTTCTATAAACCGCGCGTAGGGTAACTTATGGAAGCGATGGAGTTGGCGCGGTGTCACGGCAACTGTATACCTCACTTACCAGCTTACAAATGGGACTTGCTGAGGATAAATTGGATTGGATAGTTGAGCTGAAGTAGGCTCAATGCTTTACTCTCAAACAGTTTAGTTTCATATTTTGTTACCTTAATTAGGAACATAGTAAACGCTAAACCTGTTACCTCACGATAAGTTTAATATTTACCCTTTATCTGATAACAAATACATATCTCTTGGTCTCAAAGTAATTTGTGGTTTGATTTGTAAACAAAAAATACCAAAAGAAAACACCAAAAAATAACAAGATCAACACAAGATTTTTTGTCCCAAAGGCCTTGAGGTTCGGCGACCGCTTTTAATGCCTAATCCCTGTTGAGCATCCGTAAGGAATACGCTCAAATCCACTAAGAACGCCCAAAAATAGGCAAAAACGAGTTACAGTACACAGCCACCAAAAACAGCGGTAAACTCTCAAAATCTTCCACAACACTCATGAGCTAATACAAGAGTTCATCATTTTACTCTCTTCTCACAAATCACACAAGAAATTTGAGATCAATTACAGAGAGAACGTGAAAAAGGGAAGGAAGCTGCTGAACCCTAAAATGAAAAGTCACGTAACCCTAAAAAAGATATTCTGGCCTTCTATATGAGAGAAAACCACTTGGGCCACTTAAGGTTGGGCCAACAATAATTAAGTGTTACTGGGCCTCCAAAATTCAGAAAAACAACTTCAACAATCTCCACCTTTTGCTACAATTTGGGACGGTACTTATGTGGACTTAAACATAGACCAAACTTCATTTGCTCTTATAACCTGTACAAAAACGGAAAGTTAGTCTTCTTCAAGATTTAATAAC
>CAIGRB010156535.1:15752-40747 GCA_903798255.1 Fraxinus quadrangulata
GAGAGATTGGGTAGAGCTAGAACACTTGAGAATTGATCCAAGCATGGTAACTGAACCTAAAGACACTTCAGTTCCCAAACCCTCATACACTACTAATGGTTTAGATACCCCTAATAAGGAGTCCACACCTGATGATAAAGATAAACATCCCACAGAACCTTCGTCCAGAGTTAAGACAAACCATCCTAAAGTTAATATTATTGGAGATTTAGAAGAAGGGGTGAGACTTTGAAAGAGAGTATTAAACAACTTGACATATACTAGTTATGTGTCTCAGATTGAGCCTACAAAGATCAAAGAAGCTCTTAGAGATGAATGTTGGGTTAACATGATGCATGAAGAGCTAAATTAGTTTGTGAGAAACAAAGTTTGGGAATTAGTTCCTAGGCTTAATGATTGTAATGTCATAAGTACTAAGTGAATATTTAAGAATAAAATCGATGATCAAGATACTATAACTAGAAATAAGGCTAGGTTAGTAGCCCAAAAATATACTCAGGTTGAAGGTATAGATTTTGATGAAACATTTGCCCCGGTAGCAAGACTTGAATTCATTAGAATTCTCATAGCTGTTACCTGCACTTTAGGATTCAAATTATATCAAATGGATGTCAAGAGTGCTTTCCTAAATGGAATACTTCAGAAAGAAGCCTATGTTGAACAACCTAAAGGGTTTATTGATCCTAAATATCTACATTATGTTTATAGGTTGAATAAAGCTTTATATGGTCTTAAACAAGCTCCTAGAGTGTGGTATGATAGGCTTACTGCATATCTCATGGAACATGGTTTCTCGAGAGGTGATGCAGACATAACCCTATTTATAAGACGTATTGAGCAAACAATCACCATAGCCCAGATCTATGTTGATGACATCATTTTTGGTTTTCCTGTTGATTCTCTTGCTCATGATTTCGCTGAATACATGAAGTAAGAATTTGAGATGAGCACGATTGAAGAATTAAATTACACTCTTGGTCTCCAAGTTAAACAAACGAATGATGAATTATTCATATCTTAATCGAAATATGCAAAAAATCTTGTCAAGTGTTTTGGTCCAGATGGCAAGAAACATACTAGAACCCTTATAAGTACCAGTGCCAAGTTAGGTCATGATCCTACAAGTCAGAGTATTGATCAGACACTATACAGAATTATGATAAGTAGTTTACTTTATCTCACTACTAGTAGACCTGACATAGCCTTTAGTGTAGGGATTTGTGCACGCTTTCAGACTGATCCTAAGGAATCCCACATAAGCGCCGAATGACATATCATTAGATATGTCAATTGAACTGTAGATTATGGGATCCTGTACTCACAGGACTCTAATCTTGATTTTTCTGGTTATTCTGATGCGATTGGGCTGGAAATGCCGATGATAGGAAAAGTACTTCTGAAGGATGTTTTTATGTTGGAGCTAGTATTGTTGCTTGGATGAGTAATAACAAGATTCTATCTCATTATCCACAGCTGAGGCTGCGTATATAGATGTAGGAAGTTGCTGCACTCAACTGCTTTGGATGAAGCAGATGCTGAGTGATTTTGTAATTGAGCAAAATGCCATGACTGTGTTTTGTCATAACACTAGTGCCATTAATATTTCCAAAAATCCTGTCCAACACTCTCGAACCAAACATATTGACATACGACATCATTTTATTCGAGAGCTTGTGGAAACTCGTGTTGTAACTCTTGAACATATCTCTACAGAGTAGTTAGCTAACTTATTTACAAAGTCATTAGATGGTCTTCAATTTGTATCTCTTCGAACGGCTATTGGTGTTTGTGTGCCTCATTGATAAGTATTTTTGATACATGCTCGTACTTTACCATTATGTGACATTAACTTATGTATGCATCAAATTTGTTTGATTGTTTTAATGAGAAGCCTTATGCTTTTTTTATTTTTATTTACTTGTACTTTTATTTTTATGTGTTTGGCATTTTTTTGTACTTAGTCATTCATGCTTTCATTTAAAAAAATAAACATTTTTGGAACATCGAAATAAAAAAGTATTTATACATGCGGGACATTTTTTTTCAGCTTACAATACATTGAACTTGATTTTGTTGGTTGTGATCAAACATGAGTTTATTTGATGAGCTGTAACAAAATTTCCACTGCTGGTTTAGGTTATGTATAAAATACTTAGTATAGGTCTCTTCATATATCATCTGCACACACTATGATCTTGTTAGTAGGACTCTACAACGTGTGTGAGATTTGAAATGGCAGTCGCATGTTAGTTTGATGACTTTGAACATGAATTGACCTTCTTTGTTAGACCTAACCTCAAGATTGTTCCTGATAAAAAAATTATATACAATAAAGTAAGAGGCACAACATCTTATACTCATTTTCAAATATTATTTGACTTGAGCGATTAAGCATGTGCGGTTCATAACACGGTGCCTATGGTCAACTAACTTGAGTTAACCAGCCTAAAGCTTGCTATATGGGTCAGTTTAGTCGCTTAATGGAAATGAATATGCACTTAAGATTTGAAGAAAAAAATTTTATGAGCCTCATGGTTGTGCAAAATATATGCTAGAAATCAGGGGGAGAAATGAAATTATCTATATACAATGAGCTTTATTATATAGGATCTAATGTGCTTTACTTGGTTTGACTTTCATAAGTAGGAGAATATCCTTATTGGCAGTGATGTTATACATGTCATTTCTCTCAATTTGCTCCATGATTACCTTGGGTCAAATGTGTGGAAATGTTTATTATTCATTGCTTATACTTATGACTGTTAACACCTGTATTATTGGGTTATTGTATGATATTTCTTGATCCCTTGTCATTTTGTGACAAAAAGTGGGAGTAGAAAAGAACAACAAAAGAAAATTGCAACATGATAAATTTTTTGATTCAAAAGACATTATGTTACATTATGATATTTTTGGTTTAACACGATAAACTTTTGATTATATGATATATTTTTAGTTTTGCTAGATTAAGTTTAGATGTTTTAGTAGTATCAACGTTTCGTTTTTGGTATGCTTGGTTGCATTGGTACTATGTCTTAATCTGGCATATGATATGAAACTGAACAGATGCATTATGACTCACTTTTACTTTGTGAAGTGCTTGAACTATTTTTATACTTAATACTGTTTCACATATATTTTATACTCGATATTTGAGTTGTCTATTTCAGGAAACAGGCATTGAAGAATGAAATGCAGAATTTATTCAAGAGAGTTATTGGTTGTGTCTGTTGTTTTGAGTTTGTAATTTATTTTAATACTGTCTTGACTTAGATTGTAGTTTTGTCACAGAATGTCAAATAGAGAGTTTATTAGGTATTTAATGTAATTGGTTATTCTGTGAACAAAAAGGACTAGAGTTGATATGTTGTAAAAAGTCAAGGAGTAGTGTGTAATTAGTATAAGTTGTGATATTTTAGGTCTAGGATTCGAGAATGGAATAGAAGGAAAAATTACACAAATTTTCGCTAGACTGTCGTCAAGGCTTGGCTCGAGCATCAAAAACAGAAATTTCATCACTCGACTGTCGCCCTACCTTCGCTCGAGTGACAGTGACATCTGAAAAAAATTTAATTCATTTTAAAGGCTTTTTGTCTAGCACATTCATTCCTTAACCTACATATAAATACTTGAACGCCACAGAACGTAATCTCCAAGGTTGATTATTGAGAAAAAAAAAACATTGCTTTCATATTCTTTTCATCCTCTGGAGCAATCAACCTTCATTGCTCAAATTAATTTGTTCTTGGCGGTGAAAAACATCAGTTTCACAATCCAAATACCAAATTGCTGCTTCCTTTTATCTGTCAGAGTTTCAAAAGATCAAGGGAAGGTATCTGGAGTTCCACTTGTTGAAGAACGCGGTGTTCTTCGTGCATCCACAAGAGATAAACGATCTCACAAAGTTAGGAGTTGCTGTAGGAGAGCGCAATCTAGGAGAGTTTTGGAAACTATAGCTGGGAGTTGGTGCAGGAGTACAGAATCCAAGAGAGCTGTAGGAGTTGAAGTTAGGAGATCAGATAACACGTGTCGTCGTCTAGTCTGGTAGACTGTAAGTTTTAAATCATTTATAGTGGATTGTTGACTGGCAAAGTACCAGAGTTTTTACCTAGTCGGATTTTTCCGTGATCAATTCTTGTGTTCATTTATTACTTACATAACTGCGGTATTTCAACATAGGATTAACTGAATTGCATGTTTAATCATCTAGAAAAATAATTAATTAGTGACTTGTTGCTATTTAATTATTAAATAATTTAATTATGTATAATTACCATTTTATCCCCCTCTAGGTATTGTTAGGGTCAAACTCTGTATTTTCACTGGGTTCTTCTTATATCCGTACTGATTGTTCATCTAAGCTGAGGAAGAAGAATTGTATGATTTTTTGTCAAAAGTTTGTGTCGTATATCCCTTGGAAATGTTTAAGTTTGCAAAAATCAATTCTAAAAAATGTGAAATTAGACTTTGCAAAATACAACCCTCAACATGGCAAACTTTGCGCAGCACAACCATGGAAATGGAAAACTTTGTGCAACACAACCCTGGAATGCTGAACTTTACGTGAACAATCCTGAAATATACAATAAAAGTAGAATGCATATTTACAACTTCAACGACATCACAAGAAACATGCATCCATCCATCATTAATAAACTTGCAACAAATTTCACTAATTGACATTGCTGCATCAATAAACTAGCAAATAGAAGCACAAAACTTGCAGAAGTATAAAAACAAAAACAATAGAAGCACAACAAACCAAAACAACAGAAGCACAAAAAAAGGCGGATGTAAAAAAAAAATAGTAGAAATGTGTAAAACCATCAAAAATAGATTACAATAACAAAAACACAAAGAACTAGCAAAAGTCGAACAAAAAAAAAAAAAATTGAACTTAATTTTGTTGGTTGTGATCAAACATGAGTTTATTTGATGAGCTGTAACATAATTTCCATTGTTGGCTTAGATTGTGTATGGAGTACTTAGTATAGGTCTATTCATATACCATATGTATTGCACACACTATGATTTTGCTAGTAGGACTCTACCGCGTGTGTGAGATTTGAGATGACAGTCACATGTTAGTAGGATGACTTTGAACATGAATTAACCTTTTTATTAGACCTAAGCTCAAGACTGTCCTTGTTTAAAAAAAAATTATATACAATAAAGCAAAAGACTCATTATCTTATGCTCTTTTTCGAAATCTATTTGATTTGAGCAATTAAGCCTGCGAGGTTTCTCATAACTTGGTGCCTATGGTTAACTAACTTGGATTAACCGGCCTACAGCTCGGGGTCATTTTAATCACTTAATGAAATGGAGCCTGCATTTGAGATTTGAAAAACAAATAAACTTATGAACTTCTTGGTTGTGCAAAATATATGCTAGAAGTCAATGGGAGAAATGAAATTATCTATATACATTGAGCTTTAATATATAAGTTCTAATGTACTTTACTTGGTTTGACTTTCATAAGTAGGGGAATATCCTTATTGGCAGTGACGTTTTGCATGTTCATTCTCACAAAATTAAGGTTTGGAGTCTTACCAGAAAATTAGTGGCACTTTACACATATGAGTCACTTATATAATTTACTCCATGTTTACCTTGGGTCAACTGTGCGGGAAGGTTTATTGTTCATTGCTTTTACTTATGACTGCTACCACCTTCATTATTGAGTTATTGTATGTTATTTCTTGGTCTCTTGTCATTTTGTTACAAAAAGGGGAGTAGATATAGTTTTGGAGTAGATATTTTTGCTTTAAAAGGATGTACATGTTTTTATTTACTTGATGTATCTAAAACTTTTGATTTTGATTATGTGATATAATATAAATTCAGTTTTGCTAGATTAAGTTTTAATATTTTAGTAGTATCAATGTTTAGCATATGATTTGAAACTGAAAAGTTGCATTATGAGTTATTAACTGTTTAGCTCACTTTTACAATGTGAACTGCTTGAATTGTTCCTATACTTCATACTATTTTACATACATTTTACACTGGGTATTTAAGTTATCTATTTCAGGAAAGGAAACAGGTATTAAGAAATGAAATGCAGAATTCGTTCAAGACAGTTGTTGGTTGTGTCAGTTGTTTTGAGTCAATAATTTTATTTTACTACTGCCTTGACTTAGATTGTAGTTTTATCACAGAATGCCAAAGGGGGAGCTTGTCAGGTATTTAATGTAATTGGAAAGTTTGTAAACAAAAAGGACTAAAATTGATATGTTGTAAAAAGTCAAGAAGTAGTGTGCAATTAGTGAAAGTTATGATATTTTAGGTTTAAGGTTCGAGAATGGGGAAGGAACGAAAAACGGTGTGAATTTTTGCTAGACTGTCGCCAAGGTTTGGCTCGAGCGACAACATGTCGCTCGACTATCGTTCACCCCTCGCTCGAGCGACAGTATCATCCCGAAAATTCTTATTTCATTTTTAAAGGCTTTTTGTCCGGTCCATTCATTCCCTAACCTGCATATAAATATCCAAACACAAGGTTGATCATTGAGCAAACACTTGACTTTTCATATTCTTTTCATCATTTGAGATTTCAACATTCATTATTCATTGTAGACTGTTCTTGGCGGTGAGAAAAACATCATATCCAAAATTCAAATACCAAACTGCTATTTCCTTCATATCTGTCAGAGTTTCTAAAGATCAAGGGAAGGTGACTAGAGTTTCAGTCGTTGAAGAACGTGGTATTTTTCATGCATCCACAGGAGATACACGATTTCACAAAATTAGGAGTTGCTGTAGAAGAGCGCAATCTAGGAGAGTTTTGAAAACTGCAACTGAGAGTTAGTGCAGGAGCACAGAATCCAGAAGAGCTGTTGGAATTACAGTCAGGAGATTAGATAGTACGTGTCGTCGTCTAGTCTAGTAGATTATAAGTTATAAATCGTTTATAGTGGATTATTGACTGCAAAGTGTCCGAAGTTTTTACCCAATTGAATTTTTTCGTGATGAATTCTTGTGTTAGTTTATTACATGATTAACCATCTAGAAAATAATTAATAGTGACTTGTTGCTATTTAATTGTTAAGTTATTTTAATTCTGCATAATCACCTATTCACCCCCCTCTAGGTGTTGTTAGGGTCGAACTATGTATTTTCAACTTTAACCTAAATCGCAGCCAATATCCATGTTTCGATGCATGAATTACCATCTAATAACACATGCATAATAGATTCAATTGAGCCATATCCAGAGTACTATTGCAAGATCATAACATCTCTAGTTGTCAGATTCAAGGTTTGGCAGAGAATTCAGGAATAATCTACAATTAAAATTTTAATATTTGGAAGTGTTGGGTACTTTGATACCAAATAAACTTTGGGGCAATGATGAATAATCGAGATGTCCACTAGATTCAATTGTTATAATTGAATGAACTTAAGTGCTATAGGGTCGAAAATCACACTTGGTAGCGCAAGTTACAATAAAGGACCAAGACCACTCAACATGCTCGACCCATTAGTTGACCTATTATATTACTTATAATATATGTGGGTCTCCTTTGTGTGTATTCATAGCAAACGGTTTCTCCTCTCCTCTTGGACTTTTGGGTTTTGGCTGTTCCTCTTCTTGGCTCTTCCTCATCATGACTTCTCGCCTGTCTTCTTGCCTATGTAGACTGAACATTCACTTGGGCACTGGATTGTGACCTTCCGTGCTCTGCTTCGTGCCTCCGATTCTGCATCTGTTTTGGTCCCATTTGGTGCTGCTTCTGTGCAGTTATTTTGGCCGGTTTTGGGTATCCTTTGTGGTTCATTTGAGTGGGTAATCTTGGTCCAATTTGTGCGGTGTAGCTATGTGGTTTTCAGCTCTTAATTTGAGCCTTGATCCATCCATTTTGGTGCCAAATCATCGGAGTTTGGGGGAGTTTTACTTTCAATTTACATTGATTAATTCCATTGTTTATCTAATAGTTAACTTACTTTGTGTTTGTGACGCAGAACGAAAGTACAAGATTTACCAGCGTAAATCTTGAAAATAAGAAAAATTGGAATTCACCAAGAACGAAACTTGTGTGTTAATTTATGTTTTGCGAAAATGTTCAAAAGCCTTTTAAATAGACGTTACAAGAAACCCTAAAACACAGAATAGTGAAATGTTCCAAAAATAGCGAAAATTCAAAACGGGAAATATGGAAATTAATTATTCGGAGGCCTAAACGAAGGGATTTGGCTAAAATCCCGAGACCTCAGGGGTTTGCCCCGAGTTCAATTTTTCGGGCCGTTTCCAATCAACCTATCAAATTTCAACCCATCCCGACACCATCACAATAAATGACAAAATTGCCCCTGACAGGGCCTTTCTTAGTCAATTTTCTGTCGAGCACTTCTTCAAACTCCAAAGCTAGTTGTCCTACATCAGTTTGTTAATTGTCTGCAACGTGTTTTTAACTCTACTGGAAGAAGCTGAAGATTCCATACTGATTTCAACCAAGCTACTAAGCTATTCAAACTTGGTCACTCCATTAGGTTAGTTTTCTCAAGAAGAACCCAGTACCCACTCTTGACCGTATACACCTCTTTCTTCTCATATGCCGAATGAGACCGTAGGGCATGTTCACTGTTCTTAATGGAATGGATAGGATCAGTTCAGACGTCATTATACTCATAGGCATGCATCTGTTATTCATAATTTCATAAATGTTGTTGTATTTTAAAAAAGTGTGTGCGCGTGTGGTGTATTTGATTTTTAGTGTAATTAAGTTGATGATCTTTCATTAAATTGAATTGAATCTAACTACAAAAATACTTGTCTTCAATAACATACTTTTACTTTGCTAAAAACCAAAAATATGTTGTTAAAATCTTGATGGATGATAACTTTTAAAATAATAAATAATTTGAAAGATAAAGAATTTCTTCGTTCCTATTCGATGGCATATATCATTTTGTCCTTAAATTGTTGCCAAAGGCCAAAAATATTTTATTGAAAGATTTGTATGAACAAAAATTCCAGAGGTTCACCTTTCAAATTGGTGATGTTAACCGATGCAATGAAAAATTCCTTTGCTGCTATATTAGCAATGAATTGCTTTCTATTATTGTAGCGACATATTTGCTTTCTGGGAAATATTGGTCAGAAAGTGCGGTGAACGTAGCGATAAGAAAACTAAACAAAAGAATTAAATGTGGTTTGTCTAACTGTTAAAAATCTCGGGGGAGAGAGAGAGAGAGAGAGAGAGACCTCACTAATGAGTGCGTAAATTACAACTGTTTCCTCAACTCTAAACTTCACCCTACAAAAAATATAGTACACTGCGTGTAGTGTTTATTCTAGTTTATCTGGTGAGTTTCTCTCTATAAGTGACAGTCACTTTGTCCTCCCCCTTGTACACCACCGTAGTCTCTTTTTATTCCTTTTGGTGTAAATCGTTCTCTTTTCTACCCAAAACTAATAGACTTCGCACACGAGATTAAGCTAGATGTGGAATTATTCTTTTTTCAAAAAAATTTGACGAGGTGTCTCTCTTACACCTTTCATAATCACGCGTGCACCAATTTATATTGGAGAGACTAATAATACATTAGGATAAATTTCCAGTTCAAATACTCTTAGTTCCTTGTTATGACTTTTTCAACCCTAATTTTCCTTATCCAAAGACAATGGACCAAATTCCAATATTGTCTTTCCTTTCCTTTTAATACTTTACGCACGTTCTATTTCCTTGCTCATGGTACAACTCCCTGTCTGCATGCCTTGATTCCTTATGTGTTTGATTCATAACTTGTCATATTTATAACCATTGGTCATCCAAATTCAGAATAATATTCTTTCTTGCCCTTCACTGCTATTTTCTTATTTGTGTCAATCCCAACACTTCTTGTGAATTATAAAGGTTCAATTAAATCTTTTCAAAGAAGAGTAAAGCGGTAAGGATATACTAAAAGAAAATGTAGTAACAAAGAAAATTTCGTGTTGATGAAGGCTTTTGTCCATCATGGATATATTTTTTGTGGCAAATACAGTACTCAAACCCTGATAGTTGATAACTAAGTGACATTCAAAAAGTTCATCACAAATTTCTATTGAAGCTTACCCATAAAATATTTCATTGCTAATATCAGCTATAGATTACTCTCATCGCTATATGGCAGTGGATATAAGATGGTGTCCCCTATTGAGATGTACTCCTGGATCCAAATACCTAATTTAGATTTATCTGATACTAATTACCTTGATGCTGTCTCTTCATTTAATGCAGTTATCATATGTTTGAAGGATGCGATGTTCCCCTATTAAAGCAGCATGAGGTCTAAGTTCAAAGCTTCAAGAGACAATTCGTACATATCAAGTTGAAGAACTTCTCAATAGTCCCAAAGAAAAATTCGCAAAAATTAATCTTCTTATGATGATTATATTCTAGCCTGAACTTTATATAAGACTCAAGAGGCCACGGGTTCATGTCCTAAATATTTTGGAGTCCGTAAAAGCCTTCCCAATTAAAAATTCAACCCCAAAACCCATCTTTTCTCCAATTTAAAAATTGAAAACCCTACACTCGATTTGAACTTTAGATTGCCCAAGACCAAGGACATATCCTAAGAGTGGCTGCCAGGGCAAAATATGAAACACAATTTTTTTCTGATCCATTTGCAGGGCAAATTTTATAGACCACATACACAAATGTCTACCCATAGCCCTTCTCCCGTTGAGTAAACCTAAACAATTAAAAAATTATTAAGCTCACGTGAAAATTTATTGCTTCTCCATTAAATTATTCTTGTTTGCTTACGCGTGCGTTCTCTTTAAATCGTGAATTTTGCAAGTATTTATTTTTCTTTGCGGAGTAAATCAATGAATTTTGATTATTTTATGAGTCACACAAGATGTCTAGAATTGAAATTTTTTATTTTTTGGATTCTGATGTATAATTAATTCATATAGATTGTTCTTTAGAGGCTTTGTCTTATTAGTGTATGTATCATTGTGTTATTTACATGCTGAAGCTTTGAAGAATTTTTTAGGCCTTACTATTTCATTATAACATAAATATTTTAGATATTGATTATTTTTACCATTTTGTTGTTGGGTTTTGAGTTTTTGGTTTAGTCCTGGAAGACACTTATGAAGAAAAAAAATTTAATGCACACTACGATTTGATGATCCAAATTTAAATGTTGTGCTAAGGTCTTGAAAACTAAAATTAGCCCTGGTTGCATTCGGGGTGAAATAAAGATAAATTAAGTGATGCTCATTGCTCCAGCCTGTTGTGCAAGAAAACTAGTCCCCCATTTATATGGATGTCCACGAATACAAATTAGGAGAGCTCCAATAAATAGGTACGAATATTGGGTGGGATCAAACCCGTACACATGACCCTCGCTTATTTGGGTAATGGGTGGCATTGTCCAATACGTCTAGGTCAAATGTGGTTTGAAAGATTGGGCTGTGCCATCCTTGTCCTCCAAAGATTCTTGAGGATAAAATAAAGGATAATTAAACTAAATACGTAATTGTTGTATTAACAAACTATTTTGGAATTCTTGTCCGCGAAAGCACCCTGTTATATCTTCATGCATTGTGTTCTACTATCTCCTTGACAAAATTTCTTGCAGGTTTCCAAGATTTCTTCTTGTTTTCTGATGAGTTTTTTCTTGTACTTGAGATTTGAAACCTTGGAAGGATTAACCTTAAATTATCTATGTTTGATTTATTACCTCGATATATGAACAAAAATGTTGAGAAAACATTGTAATAGTTATTATTTTTGAGAGCTGATTTTTGGATACAGCCCGTAGTTTCTTTCCTCTGCACTGGAAAAATATTCTTGCTAAATATTATAACATATATATTTTAGTGTATGTACCACTGTGTTATTTACATGCTGAAGTTTTGAAGAAGATTTTCGTCCTTACTATTTCATTATAACATAGATATTTTAGCTAGTAAATTTTTTTTTTTGCTGTTTCATTGTTAGTTTTGAGTTTTTGGATTTAGTCCTGGAAGACTCTTGTGAAGAAAAAAAATTTGAATGCACACTACAATTTGTTGATCCAAATTTAAACGTTGTGTTAAGGTCTTGAAAACTAAAATTCGTCCCTGGTTGCATTCGGGGTGAAATAAAGATAAATTAAGTGGTGCTCATTGACAACAAAAAATGGTTTCGATTGTTGCTACTTCTGACTCCTACTTTCCTTATATCTGTTATACATTCTTGTACACGTGTGCATTTCTCTTGATCTCTAGCTAGTTGGCCAAGTTTTGTTGCACAAATTTTTGTTTTCACTCCTTCCTCTAGGCCAACACAATAACATTTTGCGTCACGTGTACCAATTGCTCCAGCTCTTGTGCAAGACAAGTAGTCCCCCATTTATCTGGATGTCCATGAATACAAATTAGGAGAGCTCCAATAAATAGGTATGAATATTGGGTGGGATCAAACCCGTACACATGACCCTCGCTTATATGGGTAATTGGTGGCATTGTCCAATACGTCTAGGTCAAATGTGGTCTGAAAGATTGGGCAGTGCAATCATTGTCCTCCAAAGATTCTTGAGGATAAAATAAAGGATAATTAAACTAAATACGTAATTGTTGTATTAACGAACTATTTTGGAATCTACCTCTTGCAAACTGAATGCCGGAAGGAAGGGCAAGACATTCAGCTCTCTGAATCGAACACACCCATGACCCTTACTGAGCTAACTGTCATCACCATTAAACCATCATGATCTGAAGATAATTCGAAGCCCAGTGAATTAGCCCTCCTCAGTTCTAACTGCTTCATTGACATTAAGTTTATATTGACATCCTGGCGTAGTCGAAGATTATAGGAAAGATGAATAACCTCACAAAGATGACAAAAACTCACAAGAAATTTTATTTAATTCAAAAAATTGCGGCTTCAAAGGGCTTACAATGCTTTAAATAGTAAAACACTAACAAAATCCGAAAAATAAATAATAAAAATAAAAAAACGATATTTTTCCATAAATGGAAAAATTCGACATAATAACTTAAATTGAAACTCACAAGATTCAGGATCATTCTCAAACAAACGGAATACGAATTCGAGTTTTATTGAATGTGATATTGCCAAAATAAAAATTATCATAAACGGCAAAAACGCTTAATCGAGAGCTTAAACGATGGAATCTGCTGAATATTCGACGTACATCAGGGCTTTTGGCCTTGAGTTGTGATCATTGGCCTGTTTTCAATCAAATTAGACTAGCAATTCGCCAAAATGGAACAAACTCGAAGTTATCGTAAAATCATTATTTTGTCTTGCGATCCCACTTCATCATAAACTCTAACTCCTTATGCACTTGATCACATCCTGAGGAACCTTCCAAGAAATGTTAAGTCGAATCCAAACTCTCCCAGACACAACAGAGGGTCGGGCCCAATGGTCCAGAACATCAGGCTATTGCTCCTTCCAACAGTGATGCATAAGGTTCCGTTTAGCCCATACAACCCAAAGCAGGCTACAAAGCTCTCAAATTCTTTGGTTTTTAGCCTTCCAAGAAATGTTTCGAATCCAAACTCTCCCAGACACAACAGAGGGTCGGGCCCAATGGTCCAGAACATAAGGCTATTGCTCCTTCCAACTGTGACGCATAAGGTTCCGTTTAGCCTATACAACCCAAAGCAGGCTACAAAAGCTCTCAAATTCTTTAGTTTTCAGTCTGTAATAAATGTTGAGGATGGCATCATCAACTATATCACCAATGCTTCTTTTGACTTTAACCCAAATCCCGGCCAATCTCCATGTTTCAATGCATGAATGACCATCGAATAATACATGCATAATAGATTAAATTGAGACATATTTAGAGTACTGATGTAAGTCCAGAACAACTCGTCACCAGATTCGAGAGATTTGGCAGAGAATTCAGGAATAAAAAACATTTAATTTCAGCCAAGCTACTAAGCTATTCGAACTTGGTCACTCCATTAGGTTAGTTTTCCCAAGAAGAACCCAGTACTCACTCTTGACCGTATACACCTCTTTCTTCTCATATGCCGAATGAGACAGCTGGGCATGTTCACTGTTCTTAATGGAATAGATAGGTTCAGTTCAAATGTCATTATACTCATAGGCATCTGTTGTTCATAATTTCATAAATGCTGTTGTTGTATTTGCGTGCCCGCGTAGTGTTGTGTATTTGGTTTTTAGCGTAACTATGTTGATGATCATTATTTAAATTGAATTGAATCTAACTACAAAAACACGTATCTTCAATAATGGACTTTTACTTCACTAAAAACCAAAAATATATTGTTGAAAATCTTGATGGACGAAATTTTTAAATTACAAATTGATTTGAAAGATAAAAAATTTCTTCGTCCTGTTGCATATATCTTTTGTCCTTATATTGTTACTGAAGGCCAAAAATATTTTATGGAAAAGACTTGTCTGATTCAAAGGTTCAACTTTCAAACTGGTGATGTTAACCGATGCAATGAGAAATTCCTTTACTGCTATATTAGCAATGGATTGCTTTCTATTACTGTAGCAACATACTTGCTTTCTGGAAATAATATTGGTCAGTGCGTGCGGTGAATATAGCCAAAAAAAAAAAAAAAAGGGAATTAAACGTGGTTTGGCTAACTGCTGATCACAGCCTCAGGAAAAAGAGAGACCTCACTAATCAATGCATCAATTACAAGTGTTTCCTTAACTCTCAACCTCACCCTATGAAAAAAATAGTACACTCCGGGGAGTGTTCTTTCTAGTATGTCTTGTGAGTTTTCTCTCTCCACAAGTGACAGTTACTTTGTCCTCCCTTTGGTATACCGTCCTAGTCTCTTTGAGTACCATCTTGTGTACCTCATCCTCTTTTCTACACAAAACTAATATACGTAGCACACAGGATTAAGCCAGCTGTGGAATTATTCTTTTTTCAAAAATTTTAGACCGTGTGTCTCCCTCACACCAATTTATATTGGAGAGACTCCTAATACATTAGGATAATTTTTTGTTCAAATACTCTTAGGATGTGGTTGATTGACTTCATTTTTCATGAAAAACATCATTTTTCACCAAAGTTCGAACTTTTGGGATGCTTGATTGACATTTTTTTTATGAAAAATATTTTTCAAAAGTTGGTTACGTGACCATATTTTTCTTAAAAATAAAGAAAATATTTTCTTCATGATGGGTAGATTTTTATTTTCTAGGCAATTTGTACTTCCCAATAACTCAACTTTATAAAAAAGTACAACATAGGTTAAAAACTAAGCAAATCAAACACATACAATTGACCATCTCCATACAAATAAGTTATACGCAATTGTCATTCAAGTTCCATGCTTGCAATCAAACACACTCTTCATTTCTTTTTCAACCCCGATTTTTCTTATGAGTAATACTATTCATGGCGAAGACTATCGATAATCATTTTACGTGGCATACATGTGGCAATTTGTTATTTGATGCATGAGACAATAAAAAACTATCACATTAATATATCAAATAACAAACTATCACATGTATATCACAAAGGGTGACTACCAGTAGTCTTCATTATTAATTACATTATTCTTTCCTTATACAAAGACAATTGACCAAATTCCAATATTGTCTTCCCTTTCCTTTAATACTTTTCCCAACTTTTATTTCCTTACTCATGGCACAACTCCTTGTCTGCATGCCTTAATTCCTTATATGTGTTTGATTCATAATTTTGCCATATTTATAACCCTGGATCATGTCATTTGTACATTCCGAGGTTGACATCATTATTGACATATGCCTTGCCGTAAAAAAGTGATCGGGTGAATTTTTTTTCTTTTTATTTTTTTTTAAATTGCCAAATGATACTTTGCCACGTGACAAAATGTAAAGCATGGTGTACACCAGGCATGATTGTTATATCCATTGGTAATCCAAATTTAAAATAATGTTTTTCTTGTCCTTCACTACTATTTTTATAATTTTTGTCAATCCCAATAGTTTCTTGTGAATGAGGTGCATATAAAGGTACAATGAAAATTCAAAGAATAGTAGTGGTAAGAAAATACTACAAGAAAATGTGGTAACAAAGAAAATTTGGCATCAATATGGAAGGCTTTTGTCATCATCGACAAATTTATCCAGCACTCATACCCTAGCGTTGATAACTAAGTGGCATATTCAAAAAGTTCATGACAAATCTCCTTTGAAGCTTACCAATAAAGTATTACATTGCTTATAATGGCTATAGATTACTCACATCGCTATATGGCAGTGGATATAAGATGGTGTCCCCTATTGAGATGTACTCTTAAACCCAAGTACCTAATTTGGGTTTATCAGCTACAAACTACCACGATCTTGTCACTTCGTCTCATGCAGTTGTCATATGTTTTAACGATGGGGATGTTCCCCTATTAAAGCAGCACGAGATCTAATTTCAAAGCGTCAGGAGACAGTTCGTACATATCAAGTTGAAGAACTTCCCACTAATCCCACACAACCCCAAAACCCATCTTTCTCCAATATGAAAATTGAAAACCTTACACGTTTCAAAGTTTCGATAGCCAAGACCAAGGACATATCCTAAAAATGGCTACCAGGGAAACAGTTTTTTTCTGATCCATTTGCCTGGCAAATATTTATAAACCAAATAAGCCAATGTCTACCCATGGCCCTTCTCCCATTAGGTAAACCAAAGCAATTAAAAAATTATTAAGCTCAAGTGCAAATTTATTGCTTCTTGATTCAATTATTCTTTCTGCTTATGCGTGCATTCTCTTTAAATTATGATTTTTCATGTACTTATTTTTCTTTACGGGGAAAATTAATGAATTTTGATTATTTTATGAGTCACACAAGATGTCAAGAATTGAAAATTTTTATTTTTTGGATTCAGATGTATAACTAATTCATATAGATTTCTTTTGAAGCTTTTTTATTAATAGTGTATGTATCATTGTGTTGTTTACATGCTGAAGTTTTGAAGAAGATTTTCAACCATACTATTTCATTGTAACATAAATATTTTAGCAATTAAATTTTTTCCATTTCATTGTTAGGTTTTGAGCTTTTGGATTTAGTCCTGGAAGACTTATGAAGAAAAAGAAATTGAATGCACGCTAAGATTTGAGGATCCAACTTAAATGTTGTGCTCAGGTCTTGAAAAACTAATATTTGACCATGGTTGCATTCGGGATGAAATAAAGATAAATTAAATGATGTTCATTGACAACAAAAAATGGTTTTGATCGTTGCTACTATTGACTCCCACTTTCCTTATATCTGTTGTTTGAAGGCCAATATTATGTTGGTGATAGGTTTCTATTGGGTTTTGATACCCAATAAACCCCGGATGATCATACTAAACCGATATTGGATAATTTATATCGACACCTTAGTGATAGCTCGATCCGAAAATAACTTTGGGTTGAGTTAATGTTGCTCGTGGCCCAACACTCGTGGATGGCCAAAGTTATTGAGTTGGATGATGGTGTTTGTTTGCCCATTTATTCTTAAAATTAGCCCTTTTGTTGGAGGCCTAATACTTTCATTATATGGACCATTTGACTCAGCCCATATAAGTGACCTAATGTGACTTTGGCTCTATATATATCCTCCTTTGTTTGTCTACAACCGTATGGTGTGTGTATGTGTGTGCAATAGAGGAGAAATGGTGAGATAGCCGTTCTTGGTGGTTCATTTGAGTGTTCAACCATTGTACCTCTTTTTCTTTCATCCCTTCGTGATATTGCTACCACCACCTTCCTCCTTTGTGGGGGTGAACACTTGTGGCAACCAGAGTGTTAAAGTTATAGGTCGAGCCTCCTCGGTTGGTATTTTTTTGGTTGATTAAATTGAGCCTGGATCAAGATTTCTTGAATATTTTCACGACAAGTGGTATCAGAGCTTGGATAGTAGTAAAATCTATGATTTGGTGATAGAGGATTATCCCAAAGATTTAGGATCTATAGAGGTCTATCAGTTAGATATGAGTCGAGTGATCAGTTTAGTGAGCATGGTGGGCGATAAGGTGAGATATGTGTTCTCGAGGTGTGAACAACACGGAATGGGAAAAGATAAGTGTGGTGAGATCTTTTCATGGGGTCATTTATGTATTTGTTACATATGTGTTGACCGTGTGCTTGATTAACTTTGTTAATATGTTGTTCTGTGTAAACGTGTTTTTTTTAGAAGATCTCTGTTATCCTATATGATATCTCCATCGTATGTTTATTTACTCTTGATTGATTATTGTGATTATTTGTTATATTTTAGTGTTCTTGATCTTAGATCTGGTAAGTACATGGAGCAGATATAGTATTTGTTTCGGGTCCGAAACATGAGATAAGGTCTATGATTCCAATTTTATTGGTTGTCTTGATTATGTAAGCTTTAACTTTGTGTTTTGATTGTTTACAAATTGATTGGGTATCAAGGTGAAGATTTGTTAGGTTTGATACTCAATAAATGCCGGGTGACGATGTTAAACCGATGTTGGATAATTTATATCGACACTTTAGTGATGACTTGATCTGAAATAGCTTGAGGCCACTAGAAGTAACTTAATTGAGTTAATGTTGCTCGTGGCCGAACACTTGTGGATGGCCAAAGTTATTGAGTTGAATGGCGATATTAGTTGGCCCATTTATTCATTATCCCTTTTATTGGAGGCCTAATACTTTGGTTATATGGACCACTTGACTTGGCTCATATAAGTGACGTAATGTGACTTTAGCTCTATATATATCCTCCTTTGTTTGTCTACAGCCGTGTCGTGTCTGTATGTGTGTGCAATAGAGAAGAAATAGTGAGGTAGCCGTTCCTGGTGATTAGTTTGAGTGTTCAACCATTGCACCTCTTTTTCTTTCCTCCCTTTGTGATATTGCTACCACCACCTTCCTCCTTTGTTTGATTGATTAAACTGAGCCGTGATTAAGATTTCTCAAAGATTTCCACGACAGTTTCATTGACAAAAAATTCCTGAGTGACGGATTTGTTATTTTCCTTCAAGAAATAAAAACCTCCATTATTTCTAATAGCTTTACATATTCTTCAAGTTAATTAATAGTACTTTCCAAACACATCAAGGTACAGTGGAATTTAATTAGAAGACCAAACAAATGGTGAGGATATATACAAGATAATGTGGCATCTAAGAAATTTGGCATTAGGCATCCAAGGATTTGCTATCAATTTCTTGGTGTAAAATAGGTGAACTTTCTCAATAAAATCCATTTGGGTTAAATTATAGATCCTAGGAAACAAGCATGGACCCTTTGATGAATATTTCTCCTTTGAGGGTTTTCAATAAGTCTTGTACTCTAGGTCATGTCTAGTATTTTTATTGATTTTTTATTGATTGATACGTGCGAATAAAATCTTATCTTAGCTACAGGAGGAGAGAGTCTTGAAACCACTCTACCTACACCAACCCCCTACAGCTTTGATATCATAAGAGGAAACATAATAATGACAATGAAAAAATTCTTGTAAAGGTGTGCATTTCTCTTGATCTCTAATTGGTGAAGTCTTGTTGTATAAATTTTCGTTTTTGCTCCTTCCTCTATGCCAACTTGATAACATTTTGTGTCACGTGCGCCAATTGCTCCTGCCTGTTGCTCAAGACAAGTAGCCCCCCATTTTTCTGAATGTCCATGAACACAAATTAGGAGAGCTCCTATGAATAGGTAAGAATATTAGGTGGGATCAAACCCATACTCATGATGCTTATTTGGTTAATTGGTGGCATTGTCCAATATGTCTTGGTCAAATGTGAGAGATGAGCCATGCAATCCTTGTCCTCCAAAGATTCTTGAGTATAAAATAAAGGACAATTAAACTAAATACGGAATTGTTATTCTAACAAACTACTTTGGAATTCTTGTCCGCAAAAACACCGTGTTATATCTTCAAGCATTGTAATCTACCATCTTGTTGGAACAATTTCTTGCGGGTTTCCAAGATTTCTTCTTGTTTTCTTATGAGTTTTTTTTTTTTTACTTGAGATTTAAAACCTTGAAAGAATTAACCCTAAATTACCTATGTTTGATTTATTACCTCGACATATGAACAAAAATGTTGAGAAAACAGTGTAAAAATCATTATTTTTGAAAGCCGATTTTTGGATATGACCCATAGTTTCTTTCCCTCTGCACTTGAAAAATTTTCTGCTAAATGTTGTGTTCCTTGTGTGGTGTATTTGGCTTGGTTCAAAACGTTTTCAGTAGGACCTCAATCTAGTTTTCTGTATTCATCACGACTCTCGCATAATTATGTATTAATTTTATTTCACCTTTACAAAATGCGAAACTTCAATATGTATATGGTGACTGAACTTTATTAAACTAATTTCATGTTGTTTATAACTTTTTTAAAAAATAAAATTTATCATGAGCCCTAAATTTTTCTCCAAATCATCTTCAATGTATCGGCACACATGTTAGCAATAGAATCTACAGAGTTCATTTCATGCTTCTTTTATGTGTAATTTTGTTTTGAATCTGTAATTTGTGGAACAGTTTTATTAAAAAATGTTAGTTGAACAATTTGCAACTTCAAGCATACTTTTATATTAATTGCCAGTATATTGTTAATTGGAACCTTCATCTGAAAACTACTCATTAGTCTCAATATTTGATTCACCTTGTCTTTGATGAAAATATAATTCGATACGTAATTTATTGTTGTTATACTTGTAGTAAATTAAAGGAAAAATATTGTCGTATGTTGGGGAACTCAAAAATTGTCCATTGTTTGAACGCATCTCACTCACGGGCAACATTTTGACTGCAACAGGCCAAATCTCCCGCCCCTATTCAAGGATCAGATACGTCATTTGAGGTAATTTGATTACTTCTGTATCTTTTTTTTTTGGAACAATAATTTAGCTTTCATCCAGAGAATAGTTTTTATTCAACTAAACACACCTATATGATCTATTATTAAAGAAAGGAAGTAGAAAGGACTTACGAGGAGAATGCTCGACTTACATAAAATAACTTACTAAACACAATACACTTGAAGTGAAGTTGAAAAGCAATACTTCAATCAAATGACCTGTAGTACAAGTAGACAGCCCAAAAACCTAAACTTACATGCGATCTAGACATACTTCGAGAGATCATCCTTCCCTGGGGCTTCATTTCAGTTACAAATGCAAAATCAGATGCAACTTCAAAATCAAAATTCCAATTCTTGAATCTCCTCCAAGAGAATGTCTACAAAATTTTCCTAGTGTGAGAACAAAGATTTAGCCTCCGATCCTCTGGCTAATTTATAATAATTATAAATAGTTTCTAAAAAGTCAAATTTCATATTTTACTCATTCCAATAAATGCATAAGTACTATCCACTTATCAACTGCTTATTTACATCTGTTTAAAATGTTTATAAAATTCATTCAAAACAAAGGATTTTTTTTTTCATGCAGCGACTACAGATAACATTTCTTTATCGTGCATAAAATGACCTAGTTAAGAGTTGATAACTTTTGCTGCAGGGATCATATGAAATCATCAAACTGTAGGGCTTTTACTCAATTCCAAAGGAGTGGAGTGTATTTATAATCTGATGTTAACTTTTTCTACTGTTGGGAGTGTCGTTTGCAGCGGTCCTGTGATGGGTGAATTAATTGCACACAGTCCTATTCAGGTTTGTTTACACCCTTATCTGCTGCTTTTTTTCTAACATCTTTTCTTGTGAGGATATACAGTCACGTTTTTGGGTTATTTTAATTATTTAATGAATTCATCTTTGATGTTTAATTACTTGTTCTAGGAGGTTATTTGAGTGAGTCATAACATGGCGGTTCTATTTCAGGTTGTGCTGGGCAATTATGAATGCGACAATACAGATTAGAGCAAATCTTTCAGCATCAACTCCTTGAACTACATTCAACCTCTTACAAACTATTACTGGATTCATTTTTCTGATTTTAATATCTTCTTAATTATTTTTCCTGTTTCATTTGTAAAGACAGTTGATGCAGGAGGATCCGAGTCAGACGTTGAGTTGTCCGATAACAAGTTAATGGCTCTAAAGTATTACGAGTTGGCAGATCGGCGCAAGGATGGCAAGTGATTGGGTAATTTTGGTGATTGTGACGTCTTTCGGTAATTTAGCCATAACTTTGGCTACGGTTATCAGAATCGCGATTATGACCACAATCCGAAAAGCTTGTTTCAGTGCGAACGTCGTGGTCACCGAGCTTTGCTCGGTGTGTGCGATTTTCGACCTCAATTTCCACCGTTTCCCCTTCCGAATTACCATTTTAAGTTAAATTTTACTATTTTTTGGTAATAATTCGATTGTATGTTTGGAGATGATTTTTAACCCGATTTGGGCTAGATTTTTCGCACACTACTTATTTTATTCCTTATTTTAATTTAGCGTGATTTTTGGAATTTTGTCATTTTTGGTAAAATTCGGATTTTTGCTATAAAGTCCGGCTTGTGGACTTATTTTCGCGGTTGTTGATTATAATAAGATTTCTTAAACTTCAGAGATGTTTTCTCTGTATTTTTCGACGTTAATCTTGTGTTCTTCCCTGTATATTTTTTGGTAACACTTGCTTGCAGAATAATCAATATTCTGTTCGGCGTCAACAATCCAAGTTGGTGATTTGAATTGTTGTTTTGCTAATCTGCCGCTGGTTTATTTTAGTTATATATATGTGACACATTGATGTCTGTTGAATTTTAATTAAAAATGCTAGCCGTCAATGCGAGCAAAAAAAAAAACTTTAGTATTTGTGAGAGTCATTTAAGACACCTGAGTTTGTGGCATGACTGATAAAGCTTTATTTATTTAGAATATCTTTTACTACGTTACCTTTTCTGATCAATGCCCACACCTTTTTGTCGCGTTAATTTTTTAGTATGTTTTGTGCTCTTGTGCTTAGCTTCTTCTGGGCATCCTTTACACAGCTCAAGTATTTCAAGTGCTAGGATTCTGTCATCGAGACAAGCTGAGGTTTTTTGATCTTGGTGTTGACTTGAGTTTCCATTTCAACCTTGTGAGAACTCCTTTTTGCCACGTCACTTGATGCTCCTAATGCATCATGTCATTTTTAGGATGTAAAAACTTTCAAATTGTTGAAAAACTGAATTCAAGAGTTCCTTCTTTTTTATTAGTAATGGGCATTTAAGTATGGTAACGATGAATTAAAGAGTGTTTTGCCTTATTTTAAGAAAAAATGTGCTCGTAAGATGGTGAAAATGCATTGAATAAGTAGTATAATTTGTAAAGCACCAAAACTATGCTAATACAAGAAATGAATTCAGTTGGCCGCCAACGCCAATATCCATACAATTTCTAGCATTATCACATGCTTACAATATCTGTAACCCATTACTGCTATTTAGGTTGTTTTCACTCTTTATATATCAGAAATGGATATTTTAAACTTTGACGAGTAAAATCAATCAAATTTAACAACTTCAAAAATATTTATTCTAATTAAGTTCTATATATTATTTTTCTTTTAGTTCCATGAGATTATCCGTGTTTGGGGCTGCGAGATAGCTGAGCTGCTTATTCCTTAAGAACATGAATCTACGGATTCTTAGAACAAAAGAAGGCAAAACGTGGGCACTAGAAACATTTACAGCAATTCTTTTTTTGGTTAATTCAAATAGAACAATATTATTAAGGACAATTATCAGGAATAAACGGTGAAAGAAGATTGGAAGACTGTCGTCTCAATTAAAATTGAATTATTAAGAGAAGAGACAAGATGGTAGCCCATATCGAGGATAAAGCAATAAGAACCACATCTTACATTCTTTAACGGTTCTCTAAAATCTAACAAAATCTAATTGTTTAGAGAGAAATCACAGCTGGACTATGGTAAACACACAAGGCATCACATTCAACAACATCCCACATGAAGACATCACATCCCCATAAAAAATGCCCAGCCCATATTCTATTTCTGGATCATCCTGTGGGGAGAAAAGAGCCCAATAGCCAGGAGAAGTACTGTGGTGCCACAGTGGTTGTGAATCCCAATGAAGCCATTCTATGTGGAAAGATCAATGGACCACATTTTCTGTAGTAATAGAGGAAAGACAAAGAGCATAAGAAATTTCTAAAAAGTGGTTTTTGCATCTCTGACAATAAAATACATGACTAACAAACTAAATGAAAAGCACGACGTCTAAAAAACTATATGCACAGAATGTGTCATTAGTTGATAATTGTATAAAATGATTATTACTGCTATTCCGTTAGCAACCGTGTGTGTATATAAGTGACTTCATGGAGTGAACTACGGAAAAATGAAATCAATATAGGTTCCGTGCCGTAATCCCCTTGTTTTTTTATATAGCACAATTATGTTTTCCTTGGAATTTCATTAATGCATTGAGCATTGCATCACAAATTTTTTTTAAAAAAAATAGATTTCTTTTTTTATTTCTAGTTTTATATAAATTTAGGAAGGAAAAAAGGTTTTGGCTATTGTCTTGTTTAACTTTATATTATATAAGTTCTAAATTTCATAAAAAATAAAAAAGCTTTAATTATACTACTATATATGACTTGTTAAAAAGGGAAAAGCACAAACCAAAATCTTGAATTTGATCGAAAAGAAATCAAGATAGGTTTATACTAATTGTTCTTTTGTAGTGCTATTTTTTTTTTTTTTTTGCAATAATGTCTTTTTATCTTAAGGTGTGGTAAGAGCTCAGCACACATGAAGAATTAAAGAGACTTGGTCTGATTTAAAAGGATGTTGAACACGAGACAATAAATGCAAGCGGAGTTTCCTAAGGGTAGGCTAACATCATCTAGTGACCTACATTATAAAATGTAAAAAACAGCATTTTTGTAATTTGAACAGTGATTCCATAGTTTGGGTAGATATCAAATCACAGGTATGCTGTCTAATGTGCATACTCTTTTGAAGTTTTAGTTGATTCTTAATGGTTGAGTATTTCTGTAAAAATCGTTGATCAAGAACAAATAATTCTTCATAATTTTTTTATTGCTGGTGACAAATTTGAATTATTGGTATTAAGTCTTTTTTTTTTTCACTTCAAATTTCTATTTTTTTTTTTTGAGTAATGAATT
>CAIGRB010156633.1:0-12731 GCA_903798255.1 Fraxinus quadrangulata
TCTGAACTAATGGTGTGCTAACAGATTTGCAGTTCTCCATGTTAAATCTCCTTAGCACATCCTTTGCAAACTTCCTTTAACTGATAAAAATTCCTTGTTCATCTTGATAAATCTCCATTCCTAGGAAGTAATGCATCTCACCCAGATTAGTCATTTTAAAAGCTTTCTTTAATTCATCTATCACTTTTCTAATTGATTTGCTGCTGCTACCTGTGATCAAGAGATCATCAAAATAGAGTGATATGATGACCATTTCTGCTTCCACTTGTTTTACATAAAGAGTTTGTTCATTTAAACTCTTTGTAAAAGTAAGATACATCTAATTGGTAGATTTTCCAACCACTTTGAGCTGCAATTGCCATAAGCAATCTAATAGTCTCATATCTTGCAACATGGGCAAAAGTATCAGCGTAATCAACACCAAACTGCTGAGTATAACCCTTAACTACCAATCTAGCTTTTAGCTTATTAACTGAACCATCTGGATTTAGTTTAGTCCTATATACCCAATTTACTCCAATACATTTCTTGTCCAGTGGTCTATCAGCTAGTTCCCAAGTTTAATTTTTCTCAATCATATTTATCTCTTCCTCCATTGCAGCCACCCAATCAGAAGATTTAGAAGCTTCATCAAAGTTTACAGGTTTAACTATAGCAGCATTACATCTTGCATAAATGTATGGAAGAGGTCTCATCTTTATTCTCCCATTTTTATGTCTGAATCGCCATCTGATTCTATCTCATCTTCAGTGATTCCTTTGAAGAATCAGTCCTCTTATTGTTTTTTCAATGGAACTTTCCTCCCAATTTCACATAGCTTCTTCATTCACCTTAAGATCTCTGATGGAGATTATCTTTTTAGTCTGAGGATTGAACACTCTATACCTTTTAGCATTCCTGCAATAACCAACCAATATTCCAACATTAGCCTTTTCACTCAATTTATCCCTTTTGCATCAGGAATATGAGCGTAACAAACACTTTCAAGTGTGAGATATCTGGTTTGACATCATACCAGGCCTCATATGAAGTTTTCTTCTCCAATGCTTTTGTTGGCAATCGGTTGAGAAGATAAACAGCAGTGTTAACTGCCTCTGCCCAAAACTCCTTATGTATTTTTTTCTCAAATAACAAGCACCTAACCATTTCCATTACAGCTCTATTTTTCCTCTCACTGAATCCATTTGTTTAGGAGAATAGGGAATGGTTAACTGATGCTTAACTCCTTCAGCTTTACATAAATTGTCAATTGTCCACAACTATACTCAGTTCCATTATCAGTTTTGATTGTCTTTATTTTGCAGCCACTTTCATTTTCCACCATTCTCTTAAATGTTTGAGACATATCTGCAACTTCTGGGTTTGCTCTTAAGAAATAGACCTAACAAATTCTGGTTAAGTCATCAATGAAGAGGATGAAATATCTGCTGCCATTTAATGTAGTGACTTTCATTGGACCACAGACATCTGAGTGTACTAACTCAAGTTTATTATCAGCCCTTCTTGACTAATTCTTTGGAAAAGACAATCTCATTTGCTTTCCAAGTTGACAGGCATCACAGACATAAGAATCATCAGTGACTTAAGGCAGATTTTCAACAAGATTAAGATTGTACATTTGTATAAGTGAAGTATGGCTAGCATGACCAAATCATCTATGCCATAAAGAAGTCTCATTTTCTTCAGCTAAACATGCTTTAGTAGTGACATTTTTCTAATCTATAGGAAAACTCCTATTTCTCATTTGAAATGTCATTAACTCCTTTCCAATTTCATCTAATATAGTGCAGGCTTTTTCTTTAAAAATCAAGGCATGATTTTTCTCTAACAGTTGTCCTACACTAATTAGATTCTGATCTGTCTCATGCACTTATAAAGGATTATGTTTAATACCTGTTGAAGTCTGAACATCAATCACTCATATGCCTTTCACTTCCACAAAGTCACCATTTCCCACTTTAACTCTGGATTTGTAGGCTTTGTTCAATTCCATGAAAATCCTGGAGTCTACAGTCATATGATGAGTACAACCACTATCCAATAGCTAAGTTTCAACTTTGCTGCAAGCCTTGATAGCAAATAACAGATGTTCAAGCATTTCATCCTATTTTTCTGCCATTTTTGCCTGCTGCTGTGGTTGATTCCCCTTTTTATTTTTGCACATTTTCTTAACATGGCCAAATTGTTTGCAGGTTCTACACTGAACTCCAGGCCTATATCAACACCATTTTGGAGAATGACCCTTTCTTTTACAATGAGGACAAGGTGCAAACTTATCCTCTTTGTTTCCAGTTCAGCTACCTTCAGATTCTTTCTTTTCAGCTTGAGGTTTCTTTACACCAAAGCTTGTTTGAGCTTCATATTTTCCTTTAGTAAACAAAGCTCCTTCTATTTGTTCCCCCTGCCTCATCAACTTTCTTTGTTCAATTACCTGCAGTGCATTCACCAACTCAGCCAAGGTTATGGATGACAGGTCTCTAGAATCCTCCAATGAAGATATCTTGGCTTCAAATTTTTCAAGTAGGCTAATTAAAACCTTCTCCACCACTCTCTTATTTGGTAAGTCATCTCCCAGAAGGCTGATTTGATTTACAATCTTCATTATCTTATCTAAAAAATCATTTACAACCTCTGTGTCCTTCATCTTTAAAGTCTCAAATTCTCTTCTGAGATTAAGTACTCGCATCTGCATTGTTCTTTCATTTTCTTGATATTCTTCTTTCAGAACATCCCAGGCCTCTTTTGCAGTCTCACAAGTCATGATTCTTGTGAAGATAGCATCTGAAACGACAGATTGAATGCAAGAGAGTGCTTTGAACTTTTTGGCTACATCTTTACTATGCTACTTAATCTGAGCAACGGTTGGGTTTGCTCTCAAGGATGGAGGCCCAACTCCAGTATCTGTTATCTCCCACAAATCATAAGCTTTGAGGTAAGCCTTCATCTTTGCAGCCCAGAAGTTGTAATTTTCTCCATTGAAGGTAGATGGTAATTTGAATATAACTTTGCTAATGGTTTTTTTTTCGGCAACGCTTGTTCTTCTTATTCCCTTCTTACAGTTCTCTTTCTAAGATCAATACAGCTTTGATACCATGAAGGATTATTGATTCAAATAGATGAACTTACCGGATTAGAATTGAACTTATCTGATTTTCACTTAGCTTACCAGATTGTGTAAAGGCTTACGGTTTCTTCCTTACTTATCGTATTTAGCACTTCCTTACGGTATTTACTTGCTTCTCACCGGATAGTGTTAAAGCTTACCGGTTTTAACAAAAATGCTCTATTTTTGTAAGAAGAAGAAATGGAGAAAAAGAAGCACACGATTGCATTGTTTCTTGCTGAATATATAAGATTACAAAACAAGATTGTCAACAACTATTGTACATACTACAATCTATCAAGTTGACAATATACAAGACTATGCTTAGATAACTTTAAAAATAAGTTAACCAACAACTAAAGTTCTTAAATCACATGACTTTAGATACAAAATCAGCAACCATATGATAGCAAAAACGTGACAGCCAAAGTGACAAACCAATTTCAACATAAACACAAAAAAAACTAGCATCAAAGTTAGAAATTCACTCCAAAATACAGAGAAAAATGACATCAGATTCAAAGAAGGAAAAAAAGACCTAACAAATCTACAAAAGTCCTAAACCAAAAATCCCTCAAGAAAACCAAGGAATCACTAAATTATAACTGAGAAAAAAATGGTTGAAGAAAATTAGAGAAGCAAATCAATCTAAAGACAAACTACGTTGAAACCAACACGAAATATTACACACTACACAACAAAAAGGGTAAAACTTAAGTACCCAAAACTGATATTTAGGTACCCATTACTCAAATTTAGGTAACCAAAAAGATTTTCAATTATTAATGTGTCAAAGGTGAAATAACATCTAATGAATGCTATTAGGTACCAAAAGAGCAAAAATAAAGTTACCCACGCCACTAAAGCCCATCAAAGTTCAAATATCTATCAAACTAACAAATAGAAAAAAGATAAACAAATAAATAAATAAAATAAAGTAAAGTAAAAAAATAAAAAAATTACTTACATGAAAACAAGAAATTCACAAAAAGAGCAAAACTTATGGTGCGTTTGGTTTGCCGTTTTCAAACTATTTTCAGTTTTGCAAAATACTGAAAACATGTTGGTATGATATTTTTGAAAATGCATTTTAAAAAATAAGGATAAATTTATATTATAAAAGTTAACACGGATTTTTTATATTTTGAGTGTTTTTGGTGAAAATTCTGAAAATAATCAAAATATGGAAAACAAACGTTAAAAATAAATAAATTATTTGAATGAAATTCAAAAATTAAAATTTTAAAAAAATTAAAATATGGGGTCACGACACAACCATTTGATCCTTGTGTAAGCATGCCAATCCAACAATCTAGGAAATTTGCTCCAGTGGCAAAATTGACAAAGAACAAAGGGCCAAAACAAGGATGTCATTTGGTTAAAAAACAAGGACCAAAAGGACGTCTTTTTTGACTCCAGAAAAGAAAAAACAAAACCAACATCATTTGAAAAGAGGAGAAAAAACCACATGATAGTCAAAGGCCACACCGACAAGTGGCATCTTTACCAGTTGCCAAAAACAATTCATATTAGAGGCTGCAACGATAACTATTTGACAAATTGGAGGAATAATATATTCTGCATCTAATGACTATTGTAAAATTTCAGAATTTTGTTTGATTTTTAGGAATTTTTAAGAATTTTACTTATTGATAATATTTATTTTATATTAAGAAAATAAAATATTATAATTCTAGTTTTTACCCTAGGTTGAAAAACATAATTTTGAAAATAAACAGGGGATGTTATATATTCAATTCCTGAGGACATATTTTATAAACAAATTTTACCAAGGAGGTCTATTCTTCTTGGTCCTTGAGGTCCTCATAAATTTATTAGGGTGTCAAACCCCATATAAACGTGTCGACCACTGTTATCTTGATAAAGGTAGAATAATGTCCAGTAAAAGGATTGGCCCCTTGTATAAGTTAGAGGGTCGATTTCCCTATATACAAGTGTTGATCCAATGAATGCTAGGGGGTCAATCCCCATTAAAAAATGGTTGACCCCCTGTTTGATAGGAAGGGTTGACCTTCCCACTTTATCCTCGAACATGCTATGCAGTCCCGGACAAAAAATCACAAACTTTTTATTGAGCTCCAAGATGAGATCTGTAAAAGGTATTGGATTTGTGACTTGATAATGTTCCAATGATATTTTATATCTTATCACATTCTGTCTATCAATCATGTCATTGTAGTTTCTTTATGTGTCTAAGTGTTTGTTTCCAAGTATTGACCCCAATTAAAAAGGGTTGAAGGGTTTGACCTCTTCACTTTATGCTAAGATATGCCCCTCAATCCTAGATGAAAACTCACAAACTTTTTATGTAGGGTTCGGTATTCAGATCTAAAAAATGTGTTGAACTCATGACTTGATAATATTTCCATGGATACATTGTATGCTTTGTAGAAAGATCCATATCAATCATGTCACTCTAGTTTCTTTACGTGCCTAGTACATCTTTTTCTAAGTACCGATCCCCATTGAAAGGGGGTTGACCCCTTGTTTCACGAGAGGGAACAACACCCAATTAAAAACATGGCTTAAGGGACAATGATATTTCCAACAATAGACTACATGCATTGTAGAAATATCTATATCAATCGTGTCACTATAGTTTCTTTACATGTTTGGTACGTTTGTTTCCAAAGTGTTGACCCTCATCCTCGGGTGCATCCTTAAATTTCATATTTAGTATCTTTTGTCCCAATGCACTCCATTAGATAGTATTTATCACTAAACATAATACATATGATGATTCTTGATAATTTTGTGATTCCTAGTGAATAATTTGTATGAAACGTAGAGAAATGAAGCCTCGTCTGCTAGGATAGGCAATGAGGGAGATAAATAATGGTTTCACTATATTGAAAAAAAATATTATTCATATTATATTTTCTTACGTGGTTACGTGAAATTTAATGTTGGTGCAAACTATTAGAATATTATATTGTTGTTAGAGCATACGATTGAAGTATTCGAGATATGATTCATCTATATGATGCTGTTATTATTATATACTGAAGTAAATTGCAGCAAATTTAATATGAATTTCGGGTCAAGATGCTTACTTGAAGTGATAAATTCTAAGATCTTTTGAATGGTTGAATCACCTTACTTTCCAAAGCTCCAAATCTATAATTTTCTTACACTCCAATGGTCACAATCCCAATCACATTAGCCACAAACTGAGTGCCAATTTTTGTGCCAAAATAGTAGTTCTAAGTACCTTTCAATTTTGGTGATATTTTCCATATGAATTTTCACCATTTTATAGTCAACTTCTCCCTCCTTTGCTATACAAAAAAAATGGAGGTTTTATGGGAGTTATGGGAGGCTACAGGGAGTTGTGGATTGAATTCCAAATTTAAATCACTCTCTCCAACTCTTTTGATATCTTGTAGGTCGGATCACTCCATATGGGCGACATATTTTCTAACATCTCACACTCGCACATGATGGGCTTGATCCAAATCATAAGGAACAATGAATGTCACACGAGATTTTTCTCAAGATCTATCTCACCAAAATTCGTACGACAAATAGATCGTGTAACAACGAGTATAATAGAACTCATGGTATTATAAACCTAGAGCAACATTATATCTCGCTATACCCCCAAAGTTATTCTCCAATTTTAATTCAAGCATTTCCGATCCCTCAAGTATTTATGGAACATACTTGAACCCCACATCTTATCTTTGTATTCACAATTATGTTCTATACCCTAAATGGTTAAACACAATTGTCCGGTCGGTGAATACAAATATAAATGTTGGTTAAAATAGTCTTCATTTCTTACTTGAACCCTTCAACTTTAAATCAACTACTTTCCTAGACATGTCCCATCAAACCAAATCAATCATAGTTATTGGTAACATGCCAAAGTAGCAACACCGAAATAAAATCTTAAGAAACCGTCAAAAGTCATAAGGGTATATATGAGATTATATAAACCTCAAGGTCTCACACAATGAAAAAGCAGGGATCCATTAACCCATTTACCCAATATTGGTCGTAAAAGTACACATTGTATGAAACACGCGCTACGATGTTTCTCCCATACATAGGGATTACGTCATATCCTTTATAAACAAATAACACCAACATATCCTTGTTCAGGTATTCCTCGATACCTAACTTGAGTTCTTCTTATGTTCATTCTTCCAGGAAATTTCAAATCGAGAACTCGATCTGGCTACTAAACAGGTTTAATGAATTCGCAAAATCCATTTCGATTACTTGTTACACTCTCATCTTGATNCAAATAACACAGTACAGATCCTAGTTCAGGTATTCCCATATACCTAACTTGAGTTCTTCTTATGTTCATTCTTCCAGGAAATTTCAAATCGAGAACTCGATCTGGCTACTAAACAGGTTTAATGAATTCGCAAAATCCATTTCGATTACTTGTTACACTCTCATCTTGATATCTCATTAAGGCGACTAGATCATATACACAACACGATTATTATGTCTCATCTCAACACACTCCAAAATGTCTGAGGCGATTGCTCGTGTGAGTGAGTCAATCTCAACCTGTTTGACATACCTTATATGTGCATGCAAAATATTATCTTGTAATCCCAACAATATATATTACACATGAACTCAAAATTGTTTATGTATAGGCACATAAAACTTAATTAAGAGTTTTCTGATACACTAAGTATCATATTCTACGTAATTTTAAAGATTCGATATTACCAACAAGTATATATCTAAAAATCTTTAGAGTATGATGATTATAGACCACATTTATATAGGTATATTATAAAGAAACTTTCTTTGCTACTGTCTCTCACAAAAATATTATCGAGTGTTTGGTTCCATCATGATATTTGAGATCTTCAACACATGAGATAATTGAATAACTATCATGGATCTCATATTCACAACTAGTATTATTAGATACCCAATACATCTATACCAAGCAATTTCTTCAACGTCAAGATATATACAGCAAGATTTACTTCTTGCTACTATATATAGCAAGATTGCATAAGTCTAATAACTATTTGTGTTTGACTAACTCTCATCTTTAGTTGATATTTGTATATTTATTCCAATTAAAAGTTATTCATTGACAACAAATAAAATAATTAACAGCAGCATTCTTCAGATATCACAATATCCTTTCTAAGGACAACATCGATACCTACTAATTAGATCCATGGCATGACAACTATTAAGGCAATATACAACATAGCATACTTCTAATTCTTAATTGCATTAGATATGGTTCTATGGATATTTCTTTGTGCACTTATGGAGTCCTTGAACATATATGAAGACTCATATAGTCACTTTTCGACATGGGAGTATCAACATGATAGCAATTTCACAGTTAAAAAAATATTCTAGAATCTTTTTGGTATACAGTTCTTTTGACAGAGAAACAAGACTAAAATAATTTTTTAAGACAAAATATACAATTTGCTAAACCCATGCCTTCGTCTCAAAAATTAAGGACAACCATTTCAAAATGGTCTCAATATACTCATTCTCATGCTTAGCCAATATAGTGTCATCAGCATCAAAATTAGAATTACAACCTACCATTAGACTTTTACATAAATACAGTAAACTTCATCGACGTGATGAAATTTTGTACGAGATTTAAACCTTATTAAATCTCAAGTACCAGTGTCAAGATGATTGTATTAAGCTACAAGTATAACTACAAATTTACCACAATATTATAGAAGTTTTTAACATGAAACTTACAAATCGATTTATGTAGATCTCTTCAATCAATTCTCAACTGAGAATGAAAATATAGTCTATAAGTCTATTTGGTGTAATCTAAACTTAAACACACTATCATGACTAACATCAGTGTATAGAAGTGAATCTCACCGCTAAGAAAAACGTTTATCAAACTCAATATACTCATATTGAGTCTAACATTTCTCTAAAAAATGAACTTTATTTATCATAAACTCATTAGTTTTCCATTTAATTTTTAAGAATTTTCACAATAAACATAATGTCCAATTAGAACTTCCATCACTTCTCAAATTAGGTTGGAATTCTATATATATTTCAATCACTTTCCTCAAATTTCTCCACTAGTTTTCTGAACCAATAATAATTGAAATTAAGTAGCTCTTAACTCTCACTCGAAACCAAGAATCATTGAAATTAGATAGTTTTTAGATAGTTCTCATTCGGATGGATAGCTCACACTCATAAATAGATTACTCCCACTTGAATCAGAAGTTTAAACCAACTCTTATGTATTCAAAACAAATTCATCAATACACATAATATCAATTTTAATAATATTTTCCAAAATTTTCTCTCTTAAGTACCTTTTTGGATTGTTATGTGTATCTTAGAGATACATCCTGATCTTAATAGACTTATGTTTCCAAACTCATTATAAAGAACTTAGATAATCGATTATGAGTCGAAGACAAGCCATATTTGGTTATCTACATGTCTAAAGTTTATATATTCTGAAGATACTAACATTGAGAAAACTCCATTAAGTGACACATTGCAGTTAACCAATAATCTTCCCAATAAACCATATAATTATTGGTGATCAAGAAATAATTAATCCAATAAAAATTTTCTTTTATTACATAGATCATAGATCTCTCTTGATAGAGATTCATGCTCTCAAACAATTCTCAAAGTTTCATCACATTCAATAATATTCTCAACTTATGAAAATGAGATGCACAACTGAAATGCATGAAACTATCTATAAATGTAAAGAAAATATGAAATTCCATCTCTATCTTTCAAGAAATTCAAATGGATTTACTCAATGGAAGTTTAGCTCTTATAGTTTTGAATGATTTTCTCAACTCAAAACCTCAAACTATTGCACAAATATGCAGAACAATAATTAAACATCACCACTGTGAGAATGAACAGAACTACCACGTATAAGTCAAGTAATAGACCACTTTTAGAAGAACAAAAACTAAGATCAAGTTTAGTAGAGCCTTTGATACTATCTTAATATCAAATAAAAAGTTAGTTTCTCCATTTTGCAACACTACATTGCAGTATCAGTCATATAAACCCCCACTCCATCTTCATTATTTGTATATATATCTATGTATCAAGTCAAAGACTCGGCAATAAACTAAAGACACTTCTTGATCTCATATAAAGTGGATTTCTAACTCTTAAATTCATTATCCATACAAATTAAGGTCCAATATGTATAGTGTTGATACGTAAAAACACTAAGAGAAACATATTCAAGTGTTATATCCATTAGACTAACTACTTTTGAGCTAAGAGATTCAAACCGTATGGTTGAAACACTTGAACCTTTATATAACTGGTCCTTTACCAAAACCACTTCCACATATTTATGTCTGATACATTTTTCTTGGTCCATTTTCTAGTCTCTTCATTATCCACATTTGTTGTAGTTTATTTAAAGCTTAACATTCAAAATCTTTTGCGAACTAGAACATTACTACACAAGCATGTCCTCAAGATTTAGCAACATCAAGTCGCACATCTTTTAACTCACACATTGGGTAGTGTCAATAGACGAAATTGACACTTCAATTCATAAGTCACATTGACCTTCAAAGTTTCCATCAATTGAAATGAGACTGATTTGAACTTACTACTCACCAAAAAAAATTTGTGACCAACAAAAAAAATGTTAACACTATGTTAACCATCTCAGCTCAGTCACATTTGAAAAAAAAAAAGATCATCTATAACAGAATTTAACAATTCAAATGCTCAAGTATTAGAATCTACTTTTTCCGTACTTGACAAAGTTCTTGATCTTTATTCTCTGGAGTAGTCTGACCCACATCGGGTCTTCAATTACGTGGTGGATGCTATCTAAAACATCAGATTCTTCTAACTAGAAAACATATTATGCCAAATGTTATTGCATTTAGCATGTCACCTTTATTAAGGTCAACAACTATATATTTTGATACCATGATCTATTGGATTTTAGAGATATTTTATTCTCAATCAATGCCCATTTATGCACATATACAATTTTGTATCAATGTAAATTAACGTATACGATAGTTCAACGTTAGGTACATAATCGAAAGTTCAATATTGTTTCACTATTATAGACTTAATTTTATAACTTAAAATTTCATGAGTTATAAGCGAGAATTACATTAATTCTTCCAAGTTGAGAATTCCCACTCAGTTCGAGAATCAAACAATTCTAAGTAAGATTTTCTCTAAATCTTCCAATCATCGAACTATCACTCGACTGACAATAAATTGGTCTAAGTAAAAAATCTCACTATTCTACTGATCTTAGCATTCATAACAATTCTAGAATTAATAGATATTAAGTAATTCAATAATATAATTTCATAATGTACAATAAAAGTATAAACATGCACATTTACCCAATTATGACATATATCATAATATCACAAATTAATTCTTCCAAAAAATAATTCTAATTATAATCGAAGAATAAAATTCACATCATTTAAGTTTTATTATACAGACTCTCAACGTCACTTTAATATCTATTGCAACATAATCCCGAAAAATGTGAAATGACATCAGAATTATCATATTCTATTTATCACAAAAAAAAATTATTCCAAAAATATTTACGTGTCTCATTAGGTCATGCTCTAGATCCATTTATTAATTTCAATAAGCATATAACTTTTTAATAAGTTCTATAACCTTTGCTTTTCTAGCATTCCCTCTAAGGATGCTACAAGTATGCATAGATCCAGTAATATATGATCAAGCACAAAAATTGGAAACAAATTATAATCGATCATATAACCTAATCGAAGACCTACACAACTCATAAAACATGGTATTTTAAATACTTTTAGAGTATTTTTCATTTTCCAAAAAAAAAAAAATGAGAGCACTTCAACCATATCAAATGGGAATCATAAAACACAATGTAGAAGAAATTATCATGTGATGAAGTTTCAAATTTTATCGATCTTCTTGTAAAAATTCAAATTTATATCCAAACTTCAAAACCTCGTAACTTCTTCATTTTAACTCCAAAATTTAAGTTCTTTATATGGTTGAAAAGCTCATTAAAATAACGTTCTAACAATACTAATTTTATTTCATAATTATTAATGTATAGAAAGTAGTAAATTATCAAAAGATGTCATTAAAGACCACATAAGGTTTCAAAACTTTAGATATAAAATTCATATCCCAATTGTATCATTTAATTGCATATTTAAACATATTATAGTAAGGAATTCAACATTATGTCTCTGATACCAATGAAGTAATTTGTAGCAAACTTTAACATACATTTCGGGTCAAGATGCTTACTTAAAATGATGAATTTCAAGATCTTTTGAATGGTTGAATCATCTTGCTTTCCAAAACTCAAAATCTACAATTTTCTTACACTCCAATTGTCCCAATCCCGATCACAATGGAAGGGGATTATTAGCCACAAATAACGCCAATGTTTGTGAGATATCATGCCACAATAGTGGTTCTAAATGCCTTTCAATTTTGGTGATATTTTCCATACGATTTTTCACCATTTTATTGTCATCTTCTCCCTTCTTTGCTAGACAAAAAATTAGAGGTTTTATGGGAGTTATGGGAGGTTACACGGAGTTGTCAAATCACTTCCTCCAGCCTTTTTGATGTCTTGTGCGTCGGG
>CAIGRB010156642.1:0-37698 GCA_903798255.1 Fraxinus quadrangulata
GCACTTAGCCATGTTATTTAAATCAAGGGCAAACCAAGTCAAGCATCGGTACGACCCATCAAGTAAAAAGAGGCCTCACGTTACTTGTGTCAAGACTGGGTCCTGTCGTGTTATTGGATCATAATACATCACATTTAAATCAAGGGAACGTATCCATTGTTGAAGAATGATGAATTTTATTTTCTGTTATTTTTCTAGTATTTTATTTGCTGAGTTGTATAGAGGGACAAGTATGTATTTTTCCTTTTATAGGTTGTTAGAAGATTCTTTTGTAATTGTATATAAATACTGTGTACAATTTTCATTTGAAAACAAATCAGAGAACATTTTCTCCTCATTTTGCTGGGCGTTTTCTTCTCTGGCATTCCTCTGTTTTTCATCTTGTTACATGGTATCAGAGTTGCCCTCGATCCAAAACCCTCACCATGACCAGCTCTAAAAATACCGATCCTAAAACACCTCATCCCAAAAATTCTAATGAAATGTTTCTCAATTTTTGAGATCCTTTCAACCCATTTCGCATTGACAATGGTGACAATCCCGCTGCTACTCTGGTTTCAAATCTCTTAACTGCTGAAAATTATATCAGTGGGTCTCGAGCTGTAAGTCGTGCTCTTCAAGCCAAGAACAACCTTGGTTTCATCAGTGGGACTCTTTCCAAACCATGCGATGCCGATGATCCCATTTTTGACGCTTGGGAACGTCAACGATTTAGTCGTCTCCTGGCTTCAAAAGTTCTTCTGTTAAATCCAGTATTCCCTTGGTCCATGATTCTCGCACCCTCTGGCTTGAACTTCAGGACCGTTTTACTTAACAAAATGGTTCTCACATATTTCAACTCAAACGGGATCTTGATAGCCTTTCTTAAGGTCAAGATTCTATTAGCACTTATTTTGGCCGATTAAAAGTTTTATGTGATGAATTGGCTATCTATAACCCCGTACTTGTTTGTGATTGTGGCAAGCTGGAGGTCTTAAATGATCGATACGATCGTTATTGTGTCATACAGTTTCTAATAGGTGTTGGAAAGTTTGTATAGAAATATAGGTTTTTTGGATGTTGTTTATTCCACTAGGATAGAAATAGAAAGAAATACTTGTTTATAAGTGTGAAAATGATATACTTAATAAGTTGGATAAAAGACTACACAAATGGGCTTTGGGATTGAGCAATGTGATTTGGGTTTGATTGGGCTCCTTAATAAGCACTTATATTTCTTTTTTCGATTTTGTCTTAACGATTGTATCTGATCAACACAACGTTTTTACCACAACCGACACAAAGGATAAGACTATTCATTTTCTATATATATGTAGAAAAAATGTCTGATTCAATATAGAAAAATTCCACATTTTCAATTTTTCATATAATTTTGTCTGAGAGAAAAAAACACTGAGTATTATCGCCGAACCAAGAATCGAGTGCTAAATTCTTGGAAACATATTGTTGAATTCTGGTGGCAGACGCTCATCGAACTACAAGCATAGGAGTAGGGACGAATTTCTGCTATAGGACATAGCATTGCGCTAACCTCAATCTGGAATCCAAATCAGTATCACTTATATTAATTCTGTTATCAATTTGTATATTTCAATAATAGCATTTTTATTTTAATTCGTTGCATTATTTGTTTTGTCTAGTTCCTGATTGTTTACAACAATGGGTTCATCTGAATCTTATTCCTCTTCAAGAGATTAGATTATGCTTCTTGAACCCCTACCGCCTCTTAATCGAGTTTTCTCCATGATTCAACAGCAAGAACGACAACATCTTATGCTTACCCAACCCTCTAATCCTGATCCCATGGCCACGATGGCTAAAATCAACCTCCCTTCTCCCAAACCTGCCCAGAAATTTCATAACTCTGTCGCCCAAAAATCAAATCGTCCCTATTGCACTCGTTGCAAAATCCAAGGTCACACTCTTGAGAATTGCTTCAAAGTATGAAATGCAACCCCGCCTTTCTGTACCTATTGCAATATGACTGGTCATTCTGTTGAGAAATGTTACAAATTAAACGGGTGCCCACCTGGCCATAGCTTCATGGCAAGAACAAGAACTTTGCTGCTACTGTTGCTCCTTTCTCTAGCATGCTCTCCTGATGATAATAATGACGAGTCTTCTGAGACTATGGCTCTCACCAAGGGTCAATATAATCAACTACTGCCTCTATTGCACTCTAAGGACACCAGTTCAGCCATGGCAACCATGTGTGTCTCTCAGCCTTCCCCATCCTCTAAGCATGTCCCCAATTCTAAAATCTCTTGTATGGTTACTTGTTTATCTACTCAAACACGTACCACTCCTTGGATAATATTACCCCTCTCTCTATTCATCCATCACGACCATTGTATCCTCTTTAGTTAAATTACCTAATGGTGTTACTGTCCCTGTTACTCACATTGGTGTTGTTCACTTATCCGAGACTTTAGTTCTTCAAAATGTGCTTTGTGTCCCTTCTTTCACTTTCAATTTAATTTATGCTAAAAAGCTTGCTCTCCATTCTTCTTGCTGCCTTATTTTCTTTTCCCATTCATGTTTTGTATAGGACTTGGCATCTTGGACAACGAATGGGATGGGTGAAGTGAGGGATGGTTTGTATCAGCTACTGCGATTTGGTGTGTCTCCCTCAACTTTGGTTGATGTTTTACTAGCTTTTCTTCATAAAGACCACTTCTTAGTGCCTCTGTTACACACAAGGATTCCTCTTCAGATTTATGGCACTGTAGACTTGGACACATTTCGTTTTCTAGGCTTCTTTTAATTGATGATCATCTTGTAAAAATAGAACATGAGTTCTTCTAATACATCACCCTGCTATGTTTGCCCTTTGGCCAAGCAACAACATCTTTCTTTTCCAAGTTCCACAACTAAATCTCTTAATGCTTTTGACCTTCAATGTGATATCTGGGGACCAAATCCCACAATTGCAATTGATGGTTCTCGATTTTTCCTTACTCTTGTTGATGATTTCTCAAGGACCACGTGGGTTTATATGCTCAAACACAAATCTAATGTGAGATCTTGTATTGAAAGTTTTTACCACTTAATTGAAACTCAATTTCAGACCAGAATTAAAATGTTCAGAAGTAATAATGGCCAGGAATTCCTTATGACAGATTTTTTTAAATCCAAGGGTATTATCCACCAAACTAGTTGTGTCAAAACACTCCAACAAATGGGATTGTTAAGAGAAAACACCAACACATCATGAATGTGGCTCGGGCCTTAAGAATTCACTCCAATATTCCCCTTAAATACTGGAGTGATTGCATCCTAACTGTTGTTTATATTATCAGTAGAACACCCACACCATTACTTCATAATAAAACTCCTTTTGAAACCCTTTTTCATAAGCCACCCATTTACCATCATATGAGAGTTTTTGGCTGCCTTACTTTTGCTTCAACCTTATCTCATAGAAGAAATAAGTTTGATCCAAGAGGGAGGAAGAGTGTATTTCTGGGTTACCCTTTTGCAGTCAAAGGCTACAAAATGTTAGATTTACAAACTGAACAAATTTTTATTTCTAGGGATGTTGTGTTTCATGAAAGAGTTTTTCCATTCAATACAAGCATCTCACTTCCTGATCCATCTCCTATTTCTTCTATTCCTCTCATTACACCAGCACCTTTTAATTTTACTCCACAAAACTCATATTTAACCCCTTCTGCTTATCAGCATTCCACTACCTTTACATCTCTTTCACCACCTAATTTTTCTCCTGAGATACCTCAACCTATCTCTTCCTCTTCTTCTCTATCTTCTTCACCACCTCACCAATCTTCCATTCCTTCCCCCTTCTCCCACCACCACATCCTCATCTCCCTCGCAGGTCCACCAAACTTAGGTGTGCACCCAAATATTTACAGGATTTTCATTGTCAACAGAAGGCTCTCACTTCTTCCAACCAGCTGTTGCCTAAGCAGCTAAGTCATATACAAGGTACTCCTTTCTCACTTACTAATTGCTTATCTTATCATATTTTTTCCCTTTCTTACCAAACTTTCTCCACTACCCTTTCCACCCATTTTGAACCAAAAACATACAGCCAAGCTCTCAAACATCAAGGCTGGTGTCAAGCCATGGATGCTGAACTAGCTGCCTTAGAAGCCAACAACACTTGGCAACTCACAGATTTGCTTCCAGGAAAAGTGCCCATCGATTGTAAATATGTTTACAAAATAAAATACCATTACAATGGGTCTATTGAGAGGTTGAAGGCCCGCTTAGTAGCCAAGGGCTACACACAACTTGAAGGGGTGGATTATCAAGAGACATTATCTTCTGTTACCAAGTTGGTAATTGTGATATATGTCTCTTAGCAATTGCTTCAGTTAAGGGCAAGCATTTACATCAATTTGATGTGAATAATGCATTTTTACATGGGATTTACAAAAGAATATTTACATGAAACCTCTAGTTATACCAAAGGGATACCCACTCAAGTATGCAAACTATAAAAGAGTTTGTACGGCCTCAAGCAAGCATCGAGGCAATGGTACTCTAAATTTTCTCAGTCACTGCTTGAATCTGGTTTTTCTCAATCAAAGCTTGATTATAGCCTCTTCACAAAGGAAACTAATGGTTCTTTCACAGCTTTACTAGTGTATGTCGATAACATACTTGTGGCCAGGAATAACACTGATTCCATTAACCAGTTGAAAGGTTTTCTTGACAGCAAATTTAAGATAAAGGACCTCGGCTCCTTGAGGTATTTTCTTGGCATTGAGATTGCCCGCTCTTCTAAATGTATCTATGTATGTCAACGAAAGTACACTTCGGATATTTTAGCTGATTCTGGAAATTTGGGCAGCAAACCCACCAAGGTTCCCATGGAACAAAACCTCAAGATCACTCAATCTTCTGGCCAACCTTTGTCAGACCCGAGTGTTTTTAGAAGATTGATTTGTCGTCTTCTCTATCTTACAATTACTCGACCTGACATTTGTTACAGTGTGCAAACCTTGAGTCAGTTTATGGTTGCCCCCACTAATATTCATCTCTGTGCTGCTCAGAAAATTCTCAAATATCTTGAAGCTGCACTAGGTCAGGGGTTACTTCTACCCAGCTCATCCTCACTTCAGTTCATTGCTTTTTGTGACTCAGATTGGGCCTCTTGTCCCGACACCAGATGCTCAATTACTGAGTATTGCATCTTCCTTGGTTCATCATTGATTTCATGGAAATCGAAGAAGCAATCCATGGTTTCTCAATCCTCAGCCGGGGCTTAGTATCGATCGATGACAGCTACATGTTGTGAGCTCACCTGGCTGCGTTTTATACTCTCTGCTCTCCAGGTTTCTCATCCACAAGCCGCTGCATTGCATTGTGATAACCAGGCTGTCATCCATATTGCTGCCAATCCCGTCTTCCACGAGAGGACGAAACACATCGAGCTTGATTGTCACTTAATTCGTGACAAGATTCAAGAGGGTAGCATTAAAACCTTTTTATGTTCCAACCTCCAAACAATTGGCTGATCTTGACTAAAGCCTTGCCATCTGTTGTTCTTCACTCTCATTTATCCAAGACGGGAGTTCTCAACCTTCACTCTCCATTTTGCGGGAGGGTATTGGAGCATAATACGTCACATTTAAATCAAGGGAATGTATCCATTGTTGAAGAAGGATGAAATTAATTTGCTGAGTTGTATAGAGGGACAATTATGTATTTTTCCTTTTATAGGTTGTTAGAAGATTCTTTTGTAATTGCATATAAATACTGTGTACAATTTTCATTTGAAAACAAATTAGAGAACATTTTCTCCTCTTTTTGTTGGGCATGTTCTTCTTTGGCATTCCTCTGTTTTTCATCTTGTTACACGTGTTAGCCCCAGCCAAACAGTCTTACTCATTTCTGATGTACTTTATAAAAAATAAAAAATTATATTTGTTACTGCAAAGAGTCACATTTGGACTGAACTTTTCGAGCACGGGTGACAGTGGACCTGGGTGGTCTGTGTTTTTTCACACCAAAGGCCGAGAGGGATGCCAAAACAACCTACAATGCCAAAGGGTTAAAATAAGAATCTCATTGTAACACCACATTTCTCTCTGATTTCATTCACCAGTTATTACAGAATTCCCACAAGCAGACTATAAACCCTGAATACAATAAATAAAGCAATCCCAATTAATTTCCTATACCCAATATCACCATATTCAAGCACAAGTTTTTACGATTGGGTTGGAAAAAGTTTTACCCTGTCCTTATTCTTTCCAACCGGTCAACACTCTTCCGACCTCTTTCGAGCTGAAGGTCGATGCTTTTTCGGGATTTTTCAATGCAATCGACACTTCTCCGAGACCTTTCAATCTGATCAAATGAGATCCTTAATTTATCTAGCTTGTCAGGGTTATTCGACTGACATTTTATATGTTCGGGCTTGTCAGTGCTGCGCCTCGGTTTTTCTCTCCGGTCAGTGCTCTTTCTTGAAGCCTCAAAAATATCTGTACTCTTCCTAGACGGCTCAAACTGGTCCATGCTTTTCCTTGAACCCATCCTCTGTGATGGAGGTCTCTCTACAGTTGCCACAAACTTCTTCAAATGTCTGATATACTCGGGATAGAGTTCTAAATCACAGTGATTTCCTCCTTTGATCCACAAGGGTTCATATTTTTCCTTGCATAGTTCCCAGAGCTGCTTGCCATGCGAGAAGTCCACAACTTCATCTACAGTTCCCTGCATAACAGATAAGCAGACAACCATACAGCTTACGTAGGCATTTAAAATTGTTTCTGACAGGTATCTTATTGACATTTCTATAGTATCAACAGTGATTGAGACTCGAGGCATTAGTCCCACACAAAATTTAGTTTTTCTATCGATAGGCAACCAATCCTTCAAATGTGCAACCATGTTCTTTTTCAAGAGATTGACATGAAACCTAACAGAAAATGCAAATGTTTCATATTTTTTGATTACCGCCATATTTGAGGATAATAAAAGATGAACATATTGAAGGCAAAATGCAAATAGAGATTCTTGAAATGCTTACATGAATCACGAGAACTGGACATTTGACCAGTGGGATTTTGTCGATGTTCTGCAGAATAGTGGAACAAAGATTAGCAAAACAAATAATTGCGGGAAGCTCTATGTCCTAAGTTTATAAGAAGATGAATCTCATGCAACCTTGTAGATATCAAACCAATATGTGCGTTTTACAGGATACATGACTCTTAAGCCAGACAATATAGGACTATGCAGGACAACAGCTCTTAATCGAGGCAAACGAGATGCAAGATCCAAAGTTGGTCCACTTCCAACAGACTGTCCATAGAGGATAACATCTTCCTGCTTCGTACCATAATTCTCTTCAAGACACTTATATGAGGCTTCAATATCAGCATATGTATGTTGCTCACTGGGCTATAAGAATGAAAAACGCATGGTACATTATCTTTCCAGGGCACAACAGGTCAAACTACACAGCACATTCAACAGAAAAAACAGTGTACCTTTCCAGATGACTGCCCGTATCCAGAATAGTCATACCTGATCAAAATTAAGGGGCAAGAAAATAGTCATTCTTTTGCTAAACTGCAGACATTTGTATCTACTGAAAATATATTATACTCATAACAATACCGACAAAGTTTTCTTCTAGCACATCAATCATTAGAAAACAGTCACAAGATCGGGAACTTGCACTCAGAAGGATGACAGATGCCTAGAAGTATCTAACGTCTATAAAATATGTCCACGGTCATTTAGTCCTATTTTTTGAAAAAAAAAATGCAGTTTTCTCTTTCTTATTTTCAACTACACATTCTCCAATAAAATAATATTATACATAAATCCAAAACTTTTCCTAATTTTTTAACCATACATTTTCCAAAAAATCACTATTCCAAAACACATTTCCCCCAAAAATTTATTTTTAATAGAGTCCAAACCGGGGCACAATGGATATAAATAACTGTTTATGGGAAAAATTAGGAATGATACTTCTGTTCACAGAAATCAACCAGGGACTCTGGTTCCCTGATTCCCCAAATTGCTGAACACTGTCATTATAAATCAAGTAAGAATTACCTCTTTCCCTTTTTTCCTTCTGGGGGAATTTTAGATTATTACGATAAATGAGATTCTATTTCTATATGTCCTGGTCCACCGCCCTCAAAAGTGGAATATAATGATATATTTGATGATGGGAAAAACCCCAATCAGAGATTTCAATATAACTGTATTACGTGAACATTCATCATTTGAAAGGTAGCATGCAGTTTTGAATTGTGGGAAATTGAAATACAATAACTTTGTGCACTATCATATTTACTCAATTTGACCCGAGTGTAAGTCCTCTTACATTAAAGTTCAGATAAATGGAGGCTATATGCATCGTGCAGTAGGGGCACGGGAAAGATTTTGTGCTAAGCTAATTACTTTTATAGGCTATAGTTCAAAATTATCCGCAAAAAATTGTATTTGCAAGACATATAGCAAGGTTAACAAATCAAAATGGCCCAGCAAGTCAAGAAGTAGAAGTTTTGAAATGAAAATAAAATTAACAAAAGTCCAGGAATTAGCATGAAAATGCATGTCAAAGGCATGGATCACACAGCTCAAGTGATGCCTTCACATGCAGCCTTAGCATGCGCAAGTCAATGGCATGACAGGAAGACAAAATGCTTAATCGAAATGGCTGTTAACCTGATGCTCGAATCCATGGCATAATGGCAGCTCATCCATGAGCTTAATTAGCAAAAGAATTTGTAATAACATAATGATGCTACCGTTCTTATTCATCATCCAAAGCATCCACATTTCAGCAAGCAACACTGATATGATATGAAGATTGTCTCAACTAAGGTAGAAGTTGGCACAAATTAGAGTTTCATTAACTCGAGCAGTTTATGCATAGGAGTTCAGAAGACTTCATACCTATCCTTTGAAAACAAGATCAACAAGAGCATAAGCAAACTCTTCTACTCAAACTTGCCAAAACTTGGAAGAAATACTAAATAACATACCTTACTTTGAAGTTCATTCATCATTTCAAAGAGAATAAGTTTTCAATTTAACACAGAAAAGAAATGGAAAAACAAACACCATCAACAAGACTGGCTATATTACAAGAGTTCCTGAATTGTTATTTCATCAGCTTTAGCAACAGTAATGGCATGGCCTAATCAAATTGTGTAACTCAGAACAAATTACGAATATATAGATTTTGCTAAACCAAACTAGCCTACAAAGTCCTAACACAGCAAAAACACCGTTCTTTTAAGCTTGCCTTAGAACAGAGAAGAAAAGGGCTTCATGCATAAGAGAATTTAACTTTTGATCCAAATTCCAAAACACCATTATATAGAAATAACAATCAAAAGCACACCAATTGGATCTAATGGCCGACAGCACAAGTGATTAGCCATATGCTTCTAAGACCCTTTATAAAGATCCGTTCCTAATTTTCTTCACATGGTCCTGTTGAAATAGAATTAAAATCAAATCTGCCAATTAAATCAAGAAATTCGTCCTAATTTCTTTACGGACTTACAGTTATTACCACATAATTTCCTGAGGCATAAGAACGGAGCAATGAAAAATAAACCATCATCTACACTAACTTAAAAAGATTATGATAACCCTTACACAATAGCTGAAAATATGGAAATTTCAGACTCCTAAACTAACAAATGTTACACAAAACCCAAAAATCGTGATTACATGTCATAGAGAGCATCTGTTGAAAACAAGATTTACGAAAAATTGTGCAGATATTAGAATCGTGATCAGAAACCGAATCCGATTACAGCTTCTAGTTTCAGACGAGATGATTACCCGAGGAGATTGACGCGCAAATGAATACTGAGCTCGATGAACAGCTCATACATCTGGCCAAGATCGGCTGCGTTTCCATGTGAATAGAGCAGAGTGGAAGTGGCCATGGGGTGCCTCACATACATCGCAACTATTTCCGTCCCTTTCCTAGTCGACAGCTTCATCACTTCCACATTCTCCCGGTGCGGAAACGGGCTCAACAGCAGCAGCCCCGTGACGTCATCCTTGACCACCTTGTACGACGGCGGATTCGGAGGAAAGAAGGCGAACTTCGCCGCCATTGATGACGTCATTCCACCCATTGATCCTTCCCCAGTTACTGGGTAATTTTTTCCTTTAAATTGAACTGAGAAAACTAGAATAATCAGATGGAATGAACGGAAATTCCTTTTGTTAACTGAACAGTTTCCAGAAGAGTGAAAGTGTCTGGGAGAAGCAACAATGGTGGACAGAGAGAAAGGGGAAAAGTGTGCATGTGCTCCAAAAGAGGGAAAATATTTTACATAAAAGTAACAAAACTTACTTTTAAAATTCACTTATAAGTTAAAAGGTGCTCCATGCGCTTATAATTCGACTAGGCAAACATGATAAGTAAATTGCTGTTCGACGGCCATTATTGAGAAAAAGTGATTTTCTGAATAGTGATTTTTTTAGAAAATACGTAGTTATAGGAAAAAAAAAATTTAAAGTTACTTACAAAATATTTTACTGTGAAAATGTGTAATTGAAAATGAATATGAAAACTAACCCATGTTTGATGGTCATTATTTGACCAAAATAATGTATTGGATAGTGATTATTAGAAAAATATGTGGTACAGAATAATTTATTGCATGAATGTTTGATGGAGAATGAGTATACAGAAAAAAATTTCAAATAATTATTGTCAAACATGGGCTTAAAAAGTTTTATTTTAAAGAGAGACAAACATGGACTAATATTAATTGAAGTTGCATTTTCAAAGTCGTCTTGTTTGCGTTGAAAGTTTTAAGATAAGAAGTGTAAGCTTCGATACTAGGATTATATTTAAGTTAAATAGAACTTAAAATTTGCGAAGAGTACATGTTTCATGTGCTTATAAATTCACTAAACGGGTGTTTTAAGAACGAGTGCTCTCAATGCTTTAATAATTTCTAATACTATGAATATTCTAACAACATTGGGTGTGTATCGTGCTATTTTACGCCTTAGAATGTAATATCTCCACATGTTTGTGTTGCCAATATCGTGCTATTTTATTTTGTCAACCGTTCACGACAAGTTATTATTAATTTAAAAAAAAACGAAGGTAGTGATTTTATTCTATCATTGGGTGAGCTAAAAAAAAGTTGCAATATCGATTTTAAGTCTTCTTTCTACAGAAGTAACATTTTTAAATCGTCTTATTTGAAATTAAAGTTCAAGAAGAGGTGTGTGCTCTTCTACTAAGCCCCAGTTTGGCAATTATTATTTGGGCAAAATGAAGCCCTTATTTGATCCCCGTTATTTACAAAATAGTGCATGTGCTCCAAAAGAGGGAAAATATTTTACATAAAAGTAACAAAACTTACTTTTAAAATTCACTTATAAGTTAAAAGGTGCTCCATGCGCTTATAATTCGACTAGGCAAACATGATAAGTAAATTCCTGTTCGACGGCCATTATTGAGAAAAAGTGATTTTCTGAATACTGATTTTTTTTAGAAAATACGTAGCTATAGAAAAAAAAAATTAAAGTTACTTACAAAATATTTTACTGTGAGAATGTGTAATTGAAAATGAGTATGAAAACTAGCTCATGTTTGATGGTCATTATTTGACCAAAATAATGTATTGGATAGTGATTATTAGAAGAATATGTGGTAAAAAGATATAGAAAAATTTTGAGTTTATGTACAGAATAATTTATTGCGTGAATGTTTGATTAAAAATGAGTATACAGAAAAAAAAAATATGTTTTCAAATAATTATTGTCAAACATGGGCTTAAAAAGTTTTATTTTAAAGAGAGACAAACGTGGACTAATATTAATTGAAGTAGCATTTTCAAAGTCGTCTTGTTTGCGATGAAAGTTTTACGATAAGAAGTGTAAGCTTCGATACTGGGATTATATTTAAGTTAAATAGAACTTAAAATTTGCGAAGAGTACATGTTTCATGTGCTTATAAATTCACTAAACGGGTGATTTAAGAACAAGTGCTCTCAATGCTTTAATAATTTCTAATACTATGAATATTCTAACAACATTGGGTGTGTATCGTGCTATTTTACGTCTAAGAATGTAATATCTCCACATGTTTGTGTTGCCAATAGTTACCCATCCAATTACATCTAGATTAATTGTATTTTCGTTTTTTATTTCGTCAACCGTTCACGGCGAGTTATTATTAATTAAAAAAAAACGAAGGTAGTGATTTTATTCTATCACTGGGTGAGCTAATGAAAGTTGCAATATCGATTTGAAGTCTTCTTTCTATAGAAGTAACATTTTTAAATCATCTTATTTGAAATTAAAGTTCAAGAAGAGGTGTGTGCTCTTCTACTAAGCTCCAGTTTGACAATTATTATTTGAGCAAAATGAAGCTCTTGTTTGATCCCCGTTATTTACAAAATATATTTTTCTTTCTTCTTTTCAATTATACATTCTTTAATAAAAATAATATACACTCAAACACAAAATTTTTCTTATTTTTAATCACACATTTTTCATCAATCTACTATTTCAAAATATACTCTTAAAAGAAAATGGGGCTCAAACATACTCGAAGTTAGAAATGACTATATAAAAAATAAAATTGAAATAATAGTGGTCAAACATTGGCTAAAGTTACAAGCGTGTTGCATTACACTTGAAATTAATTTGTATAGGGTTATTGTTCGATGTGTTTATGAATTCAGAAAATTACAACTCAAATTAGTGGTTTTTGAGTTGTTTTGGGTATGTGGGGGGTGGGGGGGGGTGAGGGTTGATGAGGCATAACGCATGGGTGTTTGCATTATTGCCTCAGTAACAAATTAATTCAATCTTTAAAAAGAAACAAGTGGGTTCATAAACATTAGTCGCTAATGGCATCAGAACCTAAGTTTCTTTTGAATTCTCGACTCAAGAATGAATCCAAGACCGAATTACAAGTCGGACTACTACATAAAAAAAAAAAAAAATGAAATCACGCATGATTTTTTGTTTTTTCGCATAAAAAAAAATTCTACCAAAAAATAGTCAGTGGCTTGGGGATTGAACCGAGCTACAGCCCGACCCAATCCCCCCTACATCCGTCCCTGATTCTCGTGAACAAGTAAACCAGTTTACATTCTTCAACGTCCATCGATCCAACCAAATTGTGAAGCAAAATTTAGTTTCGTAAAGTTACACATACAAGGATCATGTGATAATTTAGCATAAATATTGACAATTTCATCATTATTAACTAATTGTATAATTATAATAAAAGATTTAATATCACTTCGCTACATTTTAAAAGTCGAAGAAAATGACCACTAGAATAATATGTTAAATGAGCAGTACAAAATTTTCCCCTTATTTTTACGTCAATGATAAATTCACACATAGGGCGGGATTTGGTGCCTAATTTTTTAATAATTAGGTTAGGTGAAGAAAAAGTAGTTTTAAAATAATGAAGGCTACAATATTAGATGATTTTGGATAAAGTAAAAGAAGCATGTTCAATGACCACAAAATCTCCACGGGATATGATGATGATTTGAGCTAATTAAATTAATATAAACAACAAACTTTAGGTTAACATATTACCAAATAATCTAATCTTTATAGTTTATAGGAAAATTTGCACTTTTGGTTACATACTATATTGCACTCTTACTGACTCAACCGCAACCTTTTTTTAGCATCATCAATTCTTAGGGTGTGTGTGATGGACATTATTGAGAAAATAATGTATTTTAAATAGTGATATGGTGTAAAATATGTGGTTAAAAAGTTAAAAAAAAAAGTTATTGATGTGATGAAAAATATTATATTATTGAAAAATGTGTGAGTGAAAGAATGTATTTTGAAATAATGTGTCAAACAGAGACTCAATCTTTTGAATATGTATCAAAACTTGTCATCAAACTAACCCAACAAAATTTGGATTTTTTCTATACTGCACCTTAGGAATTTTGTTGGGGTTCTGCATGCATTGATCCAGTCGAAGAACGTGCCTTGGAGTGACTAATCCGTCTAGCGTATCCTATTGCCCGCCTCAGGTTCTATATGCTCAGTTCCGTGACCAATCCCAAATTCATCTATTTGAAAATGATCCAATTCCGCACTTTTCTAATTGCTTAGAAGGATACAAGAACCCTTTACATATAGGGTTCATCGAAGCCCTACTCTGTATATTTAGGAATAGGGCGATAGATCCAAAAAAAAAGTTCGTCTTTCCCACATTCCCAAACCAGGTGGTTTTTTGGGTGGGAATTGTGGTCGAGATTGGACAAGCTTTCTCTGTTTCTGTTTGGTCAATTGTAATTATTTGTAGTTTTTGAAAAGATTCAGGGCTCCTACTACAATTTTTCCTTTATTTTTTAATTAAGTTGCTTTCTTTTTTGTGTTTATTTAAATAGAGGGAAAATTAGCCATTTTACGTGCTTTAATGACCAAACTGGATGAAAGGAGGAGGTTTTCTAAAGAGAAAATTACACACACACACAGGTATTTAAAATTTTCAATCCAAAAATCAGATTTGAAGTTTATTTATACAAAAATCAGGCATCTCACCCAAACCCTAAAAATCAAAAAATCATCATCTCCTTCTCCCTCATCTCTCACCTCTCTCTCTCTCTATCACCTCTCTCTCTCTCTCGGTGTTGATGAAGTTCTACTACGATTCAGTGGTTGACGATGATTGTAGTGGTGGTCACTTAGTGGATCGTGACACTGCTGTCCTTCTTCTTTCTTTTTTGGTCGCGATTTTTGTGGTTATTTTGGGTTGCGATTTCAGTGGTGGTGGCTGTGTGCGATCAACTGCGATGTGGTGGTAGCTGTGGCGGTGGTAGCTGTGTAAGAGATCTGTTGTGATTTGGTGGTTGACGGAGGCGGTGGTTGTGGGTGCGATCTGCTACGATTCGGTGGTCAAGGGTGGTTGGTGCAGGCGGCAGTGGTTGTGGTCATTTTCATTGGGTGGTGGTGGTGTTGGGGATGGTGTTGGTGGCGGTGGTGGTTCATGTGGTGAGGTCGTTTTCTATTGGTGGTGCCGAGGTCGTTTTCTGGTGGTGGTGGTGGTGGTGGTGAGGTCATTTTCATTGGGTGGGTGGGCGATGGTGGTTGTTGGGGTGTTGGTGGTGGCAACGATGGTGGTTTATGTGGTGTTGGTGTTGGCAACAATGGTGGTGGTGTGTTTCTATGGTGTTGGCGACTGAGAGGACGGTGGAGTTGTGCTGGTAGTGGTCAAAGATGATTTGTTGATTGTGACCAATAAAAGTAATTTGTGACCTATAATTTTATGTTTTGTGACAATAAAATAAGTTGTAACTCATAAATTTTGTGATTTATGACCGATGAACAAATTGTAACTTTTAAATTTTTAATTTGTGACCGATGAACCAACTGTGGTCTATAAAATTTTTGAATTGTGACATTTATATATTTATTAATAAAATATATAATTAATTAAATCACAAATTAATTTTAATGAAAACTTGATTTTTGAAATGTAAAACCAATATCCTTAATTTTAAAATAGTGTTTACTAAAAACCTGATTTATATATTATTCCCTTTTCTAAATTTCCAAAAGGTTGACGATGTTTGATCCACAAAAAAGATTGAAAATAGATTAGTAAAAGTTCGCAAATAGAGGACAGAAGTGCATATTTTCCTAGTTTATATAATCTGTTTTTGACTCGATAACTTCATCTATATTTCTTTACAATCAATCTCAAATTCAAATTCAAATTCAAATAAAATAAATAGTATTAGTAATTTAACAGGCAGAACAAACACAAATAAGCATTACCACTAAGCTAAAAAAATCGTCATGCAAACACGAGTCATTTCATGCCAAACTCATTTTGACTTGTTGGACCTCTTTATTTGACATTGCATTTTTCACAATGGAAAGGAAGTATGGATTTGGACTATTAAATCCGAATCCAAGAACATTGTAGCTCAAATTGGGGACATTCCTCTGTCAAAGAATTCTTCAAACTTTTTAAAGGAGATATGGCTCTTTAGCTCTTCAGTTAAAAAAAAAAAAAGAATTATTCTCCCTAAAGAAATTTTAAAGTTAGCCGTTCATTGTCCATAAAGACAAGCAATCCTCTGTGCCTGGTGTCCTTATAAACAAGCCAAATATTTGGACTTGAAATGCTCACTCCAGAAATGACACCATCGCTGTCGAAAAATTAATTTATGGTCGAGATACTCGGAACCGGCTGGCTAATAGAAACAATGCCTTAGACAACCCAACCACCATCCCATCACATCCACGACAAATTTTGTAAATAACTATGTCAAAAACGGCGACATTCTAATGTGGTACTGAAAGGGTGACTATTATCAGCATGAAAAACAAGAAGGAAAGAGGGCTCAAGGAAATCAAACCTCTCTCATTTTAAATTTTTTTCTCGTGAGTTGGTGTGATGTGTACATCTTCAGAACATAGATTTACAGAACAGAAGGTCTATGCGTGTGTCAAACCATGACTTCTGTTACCTTTGAACCTCAGACAAGGGTATAAGATACATAATAATTCCATCTTTGAACAATGAATAATGAATTGAGTCCAACACGCAAAACCAATAGACAAATTTGGCGATTCCTGAAGAGGGACTATACTCCACTCCAAGTCATGGTTGTTCAACCATCAGCCATATGATCAAGAATAATAGTCATGAACATAAGTTACAAATCCTCTCCCTCTCTCTCTCTCTCTCTCTCTCTCTCTCTCTCTCTCACACACACACACACACACACACATTCCTTGTCACATAAAGCATACATCATTTACATACTGCCACGGCTATTGCTGCAGAGCCAAAAGCTTCAACCACTGAATAAGTCTCGTCATAGTAGGAAAATACGATTAGAACAAGTTTCTTTTCCTACAGATGTAGTCACCAAACTTCTCCCTACAATTGTATCAGACTAATGTCCTTGGACAATATTGCTTTCAGAAAGCTCTCTCGCCCCCATCCCCTGCCCATTTCCGGAACACAAATAAGCTAGCCAAAGAACCAAGCAAATATGCCAGGAAAAACAACCCACAAAGTTTCAAGTAAAGACTGATTATCATCAATAAAAATCACTCACTCAGCAAAGAGGACTTTAATTTGCATATTTACATCATCTCAGGCTGATAGCATGTGTGCATTTTGAACGCACAAACATTCCCAGTCAGAGTGTCCTCTTTCTTAATAATTACTCGGCAACAAATGCATACTCAAAAGTCAAGACTGAAAAGAACAAAAAGCATACAAATTATTCCAAAATAGTGGTCAACCCATTCAAAAAGCAAGCAATAAGTTCACCACAAAAATATTCTCAATACAAAACAAAACGGAGATGGATCTTACTGTAACTTGAACGATAAGTTCTACCATCCCCAAAAGAACAAAAGTAAGTGTGAAAACAGCTCTTGAGATGCTTCCTTAGTTTCCTCAACCTACCAGTGTTTAAAACAGTGTTTAAAAAGGCGTAATCGAGTATTGACGTGTTTTTCTTTCATGAGGCGAGGCAAAAGGCTCACCATAAACCAAAAAATATGTATATAAAAAAAAAATACTATTAAAATGCAAAATAAGCTCATGATAAATCATAAATATTCTTCAAAATTCATAGTGAAAAATTTCGACTCTGCAAAAAACAAAAGAAAAGTATATAAAGTAACGTAGAAGAAACAATTATTTTAGTTGGTGAGGCAATGTATTATTCCCAAAATGGGTCTATGAGAAGCACAAGTTTTAATGATTTAGTAGAAATAAAGCTACTGGTGCTGGAACATCAATTTAGGTGTCCACACTTGATAGGTGCTAATTAAATGGATGTTTTCACTTTGCATTTAAATGAACCTATCATTTAATGACATCTAATTGCCTAAATAGCACTACTCATTTAGTAGGCAGTGAGCTATTCCCAAAATGGTCGATAAGAATTTTTATATTTTGTGGTCCTAAAGCAAAGTAAACAAGGTCATAGGTTTTAAGACGGTGCTATGAGGCGTGCATCTCACGCAACTGAATCATAGGCCTCTTAAAACTGCATCGCAATCAGCACTTTGGAGCCTTTTTTTTTTGTTCACCTCACTGTGAGGCGAGCACCAATTGGGTTTTTCGAAACCAGCCAACCTACATGGTCATCTTCCTCTCTCTTCTACTTCACACTGCCAAGTCCATAATTCGGTTTAATTCTTTATTCTGAGTTGACAAACAGGTTTTAATCAATGGGTTGGGAGGTTAGAGGGATTTGTGTCAGAATAAAAGTCAGCAGTATAGTGGGCAAGGTTTGTTGAGATGTGATGACTTTAGTAGCAGCCTGAGATTAATTTCTGAGTGTCTGGAGTGCATTGTACTCTGAATCATACAAACGTAGAAAGAAAAACATGTTTGTGATCCCATTACATACAATTTAAGAACACAGATCTATCTTTGATACACAATCATTAATATAGAAATACCACGTCAAAATAATATGGATATCAGACCAACTTTGACCCAGAGGAATCAGTAGGTAGCAATTGTTGATGCTGCCTATAATGAAAGAGAAAATTATAACCCCAAAAGTTAAGAAAGAAGAACATAAAAGGTTGAGTTGTAGGCTTGTAGCCCAGTATCCAATACAGTAGAAAATGGATACTTGAGAGTTGATATTAAACGAGAAACATCGCAACAAACCTATTGGTTATGTAGCACAGTAGCATCGTATTTCTATTTAATTCAAGGAATTCAAAATCAAAGGACAGGCAAGAAATATAATATATTTGATTTCAAATATGGCGCATTTGAAAGTCTCAATCACCATTGTCAGCATTGCTCATCCCAGATCAAAAAGAGTCACCATATATATCTCATGAAGTTAAAACTATGCCCAAATGGTCATTTTCAAATTGTTTCATAGAAGCAAATTGTTTATACATATAGAAGGTCAATTGTCAGCCGCTACCTATAAAAAGCTAAGTTCCATGCTTCAGAAAAGAAGAAAAAAGAACATGAAACCGGATCGAAACTCAAGGTAAGCCTCAAAGTTGATTTGATGGAGATGTTTCATTAAGTCCAATGTAATTTCAGTTACTTATACTCTTGAGAAACCAACAATCAAGCATGAACAAATCCTTAATGGGCAATGCATAATATTCTATTTTTGTATATTTCTTTAGCTCTTGTTCTCGTAACCACACTAAAAACTCCAAGATTAGTCAAGATATCAAAATCAGTACGAGTCCCCTCACACTTCATCTTCCACTCTCCCAACAACTAATGACTTATTCGTGTCCTTTGAGAGACCCACAACAGTAGTTTCCAGAATATATACAGAAAAATCATGTATCAAATGATGAACAAAAAACAACACCAGAGAGGCTGAAACACTAGATGTATCTTGCCATCGATACACTAAATGCAAATTATAGTAAACTGATAAACAGCTTTGAATTTCTGAGATTATTCTTATTAGAGAAAATTGTAGCAATGGTACCAAACCTTTCATTAAGTAGCAGACTCTGCCCAAACCTTTCATTTGTGCCACCCACGGTACCAAACATTTCAAAATGTCGCAGCTGAAGTCCAAGTGGATGAAACTGTTAGTTTGACCGTTAGTTGACCAAAAATCAAAAGTTTGACCAATTTTTAAAGGGCAAAAATGTAACTTTACATTTTTCATATGAAAAAAATTAAAATAAAAGAATTTAAAAAAAATGAAAATACTGTTCATCTTCTTCCTACCCACCCAAACCAAAAATTAATTCGAATGCGAGAAACTCCAGAGAGATGAGGATGGAATTTTGGACAGTCTTCAGACGTACAGAATCAAGAGTGATTCATGTACATGTATCTGGCCAATATCACACTGACAAATTCATGGAACAAAAAACAGTGAATAAACACCGGAAACCAAAAGGCAAAAAAGTAATAATATCAACACTGGAAACCAAAAAAGAACACACACACAATGGCATGAGATATGCTACAGCAGGCATAAAATTATACTTATAGACTACCAGGTATTAAAAAGATAAAGAAATTGCAACGGTTTTTGCTCAACTTGTAGGCTCCTGACATATTCAATTGGTTTTCATTTGACAAAATGGTTTTACCCAACTAATAGATTGCAAGCCCTCCAATTAACAATCACTGAGAACGATCAATGATCCAGATAAATAATGATATTATGAATACCATAAATACAGAAACGGCGCCACGAGATTATCGATAACCGAAAAAACCAATTACAGATTTTACGAACTTTGATAGTGAGATTGGGAGAGACGGCCCAAAATTCAGGCTTTCAGGTAATGAATGGTGATTTACGTCTGAAGACTAGCCAGAACTCCATCCTCATCTCTTTGGAGTTTCTCACCTACGAATTAATTTTTGGTTTGGGTTGGAACCGTAGGTGGCACAAATTAAAGGTTTGAGCAAAGTCTGCTACTTAATAAAAGGTTTGGTACCGCTGCTGCAATTTTCCCTCTTATTACCGAGTGTTCCAAATGACACTCTTCATCCTGTCCCATATGTCTAGGGAAAGAAATCAATCCCAGCCATTGAATTTTTCATTCCACATCATAAAGAATATCCAAGTCGTGATCATATACAACAATTCCTATCTGCTCTCTCATAATTCATAAATATAGGTCTATAACTACATGACATGCATAATTTCATGCCATTCTAGCTAAATCTAGTAGGCAAAAGCTTCAATCATCTACCTATATCTATAAATGTAAAGTAAAGTATAATATGAGCAAATAACAAGCTCGTTTCTCTGTATATAGATGTACACACCATGCTCCTGAGCCTGTTTTTCTCAAATGACGCTTCCTAAGCTAAGCTAAATATGTAGTAGAGAAAAACAAATATCATCAGGTATACATTAAATTCAGTTCATCTAAATAAACTTATTTGACAATGTGCACTACATCAAATTTCCTTCAATTCATAATCAGATGAACCTTATAAAATATGTATATAATGCTATATAGAACATTCTCAGTCAAATTGCCCTTATACCATTTGCAAATTACTTGACAAAGAAATATTTACTCAACAATTAACTATCAAAACGAACCAAATGTAGTCAGCTTATTCCGAAGAGGTGGCCAACTCATTTAACCAGTCAACAATTGCTTCGACCGCAAACAGTCAATAATTTAGCAAAATCCTTTCGTGATACAGTAAAACAAGGGATCGGCGGCCGGTACCCTATCCTAAACAAATAATTGAGTTCTATTTTATCCCCCCAAAAAGAAAAACAATACCTCGCCCGATGATTAAGCAAATAATGTGACTACTATCTAAGTCTACGTTTTCCTCCTTAGCCGCTTCCTTAACTTCCTCAACTTGTGCTTGTTCATCTTCCTCTTTCTCTTCTTCTTAACACTGTCAGCCCATATAGTCCGCGAATCATCCAAAGCAATGTCGTCTACTCCGGGTCGAATTGACCCGATTAAAGAATCTGGGTCAGACCATTTCGTCCGAAAATCATCCAAAACGAAGTCGTTGATACCGGATCCAATCGACCCGGTTGAAGGAACCGGATCCAGGAAAAATCCGAAAGAAAAACTCGGGTAGACGCGTGAAGAAACCGAAAGTTCCGTTTTTGAAACCTCTTCTCGCTCAGTTTGACCCGGTAAAGGTATATGATCCAATAGTCTAGCTTGATTAGGAACTTGGGTAAGTAGAAGTGGTGTAGGCAATGGCGGGTGGGGTTTGCTGAGGCGTTGAATGATTTTTGTAGCTGACTGAGATTGGTTTCTGAGGAGTTTCTGGAGAATAGAAGTAGCCATTTTGCAGTTAAGAATTGCTGGGTCAAAAAACGAAATTGGAATAAGGGGAGGGTTGTTTGTGGATTAGGGTTTTGAGGATTTAGATTTTAGAAACTGGAATCCCATACAATGGAGGAAGATCTATTTTACTATTTTTGATACAGTAATAGCGATTTCCACTATGCGACTTTAGTTGGAACTGTAGCGGCAAAACCCAAAAAGGATATTTTGCCCCCATGCAGGATCGAACTACAGACCTTCAGTTTACAAGACTGACGCTCTACCACTGAGCTATAGGGGCTTGATTTGTTGCTTAGCTACAATACTTTGTATTTCAACATTATTGAATTTTCCATCCCATCCACTCTCATTACTCAAGCCGACCAATTATAATATTCCTATATATTTTTTTTTTTCAAATTCATTTTCAACCAGATTTTATCAACTTTTATCCAAATCAAACATGGACTAAATGTATACACATGATCTTTCCATGTGATTCTCACACACATTTTTAACATGTCTTAAAATGTTAATAATTCAAACACTTTCTTTGTCCATCTAATAGATAAATTAAATTTGCTATCACACTATATATTACACCTTGTAAATAGATCGATGAAAATGTTGTGTAGTGAACTTTAAAATCATTATGCCTTAGAGTACATAGAATTGATCGCATGTTTCAGTGCATAGAATAAAAAAAATTTCACTGTTAATGTGATAATGTGATAGAAAGAACCGCAAATATGGTTATCTAAATGTACTATTGTAAAATCATAAGATTCTCTTATCACGTCAACAATGAAAAAATTTTATCCCTACTGTGGGCAAAAGATCAAATCTGTTATAGTATTAGCAATCTCAAAAATTCTACACCATATGAGTTTGGACAATTTTTAAGCGTCCTAGACAAATATCTATAATAAAAAAATAATAATTAAGTTTTATTCTATCTATATTTTTTCTCCACTTACACATCGAATGGAGATACACTTTGGTGGACATTTCAAATCAGTCTACACCACATTGGCGTTGTTAACTTCAAAACACGAAAACTGTGGTAAAACAGTACATGTTTGTAGGCTTCCCATGGAATGGGTAAAATTACAGAAAAACTTCCAAGTTTAAATCTTCCTTCCTATGGCAATTTACTGGAGTCTAGTGCAATCCTGTCCATGAACAGCTCTAACTTCATTATCAGTGAACAAATGCAACAAGTTTTTGCAGAATCCATTGCAATTGGAATGAATAAGTAGGACAAACCTTGTGGGGGTTGGTCGGGTCGAACCAAATAGTAAAATCGTAAACATACAGTACACAGTTTAAAATATATGATCTACGAATTAATAAATGCATTGATACGATTATGATGCATTTTGATTTTCATCACAAGCTCAAAACCAGAACCGTAAGCAAAGACGACTCAAAAAATTTTCTTTCTCAAATGGGATAATGCTATAATTGTAGTAGAAATAAGTTGCATCAAAAGAAGCTTCGTCTTGGTCTTTCCTCAGCAACATTCACTCGAATCGCCCTTCCATCCAAATTCTGCATCACAAATTACACTAGAGGTCAGAAACTCGTTCTTTCTAACTTGTGAATTGGAGATAGATCAATGAAACAATACACCTCTTACTTGTTTATTAAGGTGGATTAAACGTGCTATTGAACAACATTAAAAAAGTAAAAGTATATCTATTACACTATCGTATACAATCTAATACTGCATGTCAAACGCACGCCTCTGAGTATTAGTATAATTTCTTAACGGCCAGACTTCCTTTTTTCCCCACCGAAGACTTTATTAGAGGTCAACTTGCTCCAAAGTTTTGTTGTGTCCCCAATTATATATAACTAAAAGGTAATGCAAGCAGAACGGTTTTCAAGGAAATCGAAATGATTGAAGAGTTATGCTCACTTCAAAACAAAGGTTGGCGGCTAGCAATGGATTCATTTCAAATTGTCCAGTTGTTTGTCTCTAAGTTTCATTTACTCACAAGGGAATGCTGATTTAAACTGCGACAACAATTGAATTTAAATCAACTTTAATAAGCCAAATGAAATGCCAAAACAATATTTAAGCCCTGTTTGTACACATTAAAATTTTCATTCTCATTCTTANATCACATATTCTTCAATAAAATAATATTTTTCATCATCAATAACTTTTTTTTTTTCAATCGCACATTTTACGTCAATCTATTATTCCAAAATACATTCTTTCAAAATAATGTGGCTCAAACACACCCTTAACAAAATTTTGCAATTCAAATGCCCAAAATATTTGATAAATATTAATTTGGCACTTGTGTTGCTTTTTAAGGTTGATTTTTAGATTCAACATTTAATACCAGATAATTAATAATTAGACATGTTCAGCTGCATGTTAGGCTAGTGCACAAGTATTCTCCGGTTGATGATGAAATATATGGTTTAATTATTGAATGTCACTAAACGTAATGATTCTGATTAATTTTATCTATGGCATATTGAATTATCGAGGATGGTTAGACTTCCCTTGCATTTCACTCAAGATCAGAGGCTACTAATGTTCACAGCAAAATTTATTTCAGGTTCTGAGCATCAACTTTGATACAAGAAAACTGAAAGTACAAAAAAGTAAATAGTAGGGCCATATCAATTACCTGTCCATCAAGAGCAGCTATAGCGTCGTTCAATTCAGTCTCACTCGACATTGTCACAAAACCAAATCCGCGTGAGCGGCCATTTTCCCGATCATATACTACCTTCGCATCAACCACCTTACCATGCTCGCTGAATAACTGCTCCAGTCGAGCATTATCCACTTGCCATGGTAGATTACCAACATAAACTCTGAAGGAAGGCTCGAATGCTCTGGGAGTCCTTTCTGGTCGTGAACCTCTAGGAGCAGCCTTATTTACAGTTAAAAGCCTTCCATTTATATCCTGGAGTAATTGTCAAATTGAAATCAGTTGCAAGTAATGTAATTTCCAAGCTTGCACTTTAGAAATCGTATAGAAATCAGGATACATAATGAGGCAAAAATTGAACATTTGGTCCCAAATCATTGTCCCAATAACAAGTTATCCCCCAATCTTTAATAAAAAATGAACAATGAATTCCCAATACCACACTACTCTAATGGAAACACGCCTCGCTTGAAATGTCAAGGAAACAACCTAATTTGAGAATCAAATTACAAAAACTTAATTAAATAAAGTTGGACATGCAATTGCCACATGACAAAGTTAATAGAGATTTGTGTGGTTTCAATCTTTAGGGACTGATTGTAACTATAATGAAAAGTCATGCGCACTTGTTTTAAAGGTTTGGAACAATTTGCGAATGGACCATGGGGTAATAGGTTTGGGACCAACAGTGCAAACTATTAAGAAATTCTGCAGGATGCAGAAGTACTAAAATATGAATCTGGTCATCTGACAAGAGCTTAAGGTTCATGATGTCTAAAGTGGAATACTGTCTTGAGCTACACAAAAGATGCTAGGAAAAAGAGCCTTTATTAAGGAGCATAAATAGCCAATAATGTTATCTTTTCCAACACGAGAAAATATAACTTGCAAAGAATATACACATCCAGGAGGTTGATTTTCGCTATAGTTAGATAAAGCCTTCTTGAAATTCAGCCCCCTTCATTCAGACACACACAAAAGAAAGAAAGCAAGAAAGGAAGGAAGAAAAAATAATAATGAAGTAATGATGGTAACATAATAAAAAGAAAATAGAAATCTTAGAAAATGTTTCTACTCCATCCTCTTCTCTATTGCACGGACACTTCAACTAGAATAGGGCGTCCGTGTCAAATATCGACTTCTTGGACACTCTAGCATGATCATTTTTCTCTATTTATCAATAATATATATATATATAAAGATTTCATCAAGAAAAATTAATAACAAGTATAATACTAAATTTATATTATGAGGGTGTTTGATGCACATTATTGAGGGAAGAATGTATTTTAAACAGTGATGTGATGAAAAATATGTGATTAAAAAATAAGGAAAAGTTTTGGATGTAATGGAAAATATTATTTTATTGAAGAATGTATGGTTGAAAATGAGTTTTGAAAGAATGTGGATCAAACGGGGTATATATAAATGAAGAATTTAATTGACGTGTCGACGACGCGTCTTGTCAGTACTTTTTTGAAATATCTCTTATCGACATGTCCAACACGTATACGCACATCTATGTCGATGCATCATAACTCCTCTTAGTAAATATGCCATGGGGATTCAGGAATCGACTCCTAAAAGAATCATGAAGATTATGAGTTTGCTCCAGTTGAGTAAAAACTTTCCTTCGACAGCTAATACTATTAAATCAGCATTCCAGTAGGCCAATGTAAATGTGGGATACAACAAAAAAAATATAGAATATCTGCTTAAAAGCATGAATCTACTCAAATGCATTGGATTCACTGTCCATTCTCCCTTCTGTTTTCAGTTCAGTACAAAAAAACAGTCCACACGGACCATTTTACGTTCTGAACATAATGTTAGAACCTCGAATTTATCATCTCAAAACTAATTAAAGCTATATTTTCACACAGAAAGCCTAAGAGTATCACTTGAAACTGGAACTACTTCAAGAATCTGCTTATTCAACATGAAAAGCTCATTAACATAGTACATCAAATATGTACACACACACGCATCATATTGAAAAGAAACATGATGATTGACATGTTTGCTTCCTGCGTAAAGGTTAAAATTCAAAGGAAAATCTCTCTCCATATATGAGAAGGAAATAAAACATGAAGCAAAAACAAGAGACAAGAATGAAAGTTCCAAAGAGAAAAACAGGTTGTGTACTCTGTCTTGTTACCGAGGGTCACTAAACTGACTGGCAGTACATTAATGTCTCTTTTGGAAATTTTAGTAGGACAAAAGGTAAAGAAATCACAAACTCCTAATAGTTTGATCTTAAAATAACTAAAAAGAGAATAATAAGTGCATGTTAAGTACGTAGCACTATACCATGCTCAACATTATCATGGACAATATTTTAGCCTTTTTTTTTCTTCCTTGTACTATCCAATGTACTCTAATCCACATTACCAAACATGCTGTTAAATTATTTATGTTAACGGGAGCAACATATTTATCTCAATAGCAAGCAGAACCTTCCCCAGCACTAAGCAATTTCATTACATTCCAAATCCCTGTTACAACCAAGAGGTTAACACACTCATGAATCCAACATAGCAACCACAATGACAACATATCTATGTCAATAGCAAGCAGAACCATCCCAAGTTCTAAGCAATTTCTTCATGTTCCAAATCAGCATCACAACCAAGAGGTTAACACACTCGTGAACCCAACATAGCAACCATAATGACAACTGACAAAATGCAAATAAGTTGAGGCAGTATAGGGCAAGAACCCATATTTCTCAGCTATCCTAATTCACCAAAAACTACTTATAATAAGCAATTGAGAAAAATGGCAAACAAACTAATAGGAAAGAGTGGTAAATCACAACTTACATAACGATTGAACATCTCCACAGCCTTTTCAGCTTCTTCCACTGTACTCATTGTCACAAATCCGAACCCCCGACTTTGATCTGTTTCTCTATTATAAATTACCTACAATATGAAAAGAGTCCCTTTTCTGAAAAATCTTAAAGTTTACTCCCAATAAGTAATCCAAAAGATTGAGTTAAAAAGAAAAGACAGAAACAAACATATAAAATGAGCCATCACAAATGCCAAACTCAGAGAAATTAAATCAAGAATCTTTATACCTCTGCAATTTCCACAACTCCAGCTTGTTCAAAAAGCTGAGCCAGTTTTTCACTGTCAACATCATAAGGCAAATTTCCAACAAAAAGCTTGGCCTCCTCAGGTGGCTCAGAATATGAATCTTCAGTCACCCCCTCCTCCACAATGCCACTATCCACATTCTCCTCTTGCTCACTTTCACCTTCCCACGAAAACGAACCAGCGCCACTAGCCTCTATGTCCCCAGCAGCTTCCCACCCCAACACATCTTTCTCATTTTCTTCCTCTTCCTCTTGTTGAGCCCAGTCCGAGGTTTTTGCAAGTGGGACCACCCTATATGGCAAAATCTTGGATTTGAGAGAACCCCATGTGGAAGAAGTCGATAGTCTAATTAATGGGCATGAGGGTTTGGAATTGGAGGAGGGGAAGAATGATGTTCTTGAAACAGAAGAGGCACAACATTCAAATGGATTGATTAGAGGTGCAGTTGCAGAAGCCATTTTTTAGCTTAATTTCAAGACGCAAGTTCGATTGAAGTTTGAAGATAAGAGGAGGGATGAGGTAGGGTAGGGTAGGGTTGGAGTATATAGCAGAGACAAGGGCGAGATAAACCTCAGTCCATATTCTAACTAATGCCAAGAGATTTGCAGGCCAATATCTTTTTGAAAATTGTACTATTCATCCCTAACCTATTGATGGAGTTGTAAATTAGTCTTCAATCTATTCGATCAAGTGTCTGACCTACCAATCGAATCGTAAATTAGTTCCGCAATTTCTTGATCGGGTCATAATTTGGCGTATTTTTCCAATACATTTTGACGAAGGTTTTCTAGAAAGCCCTTTTTTTCATGGTCATAATTAGTTCCAAGACGTCTTGATCGGGTCATAATTTGGCGTATTTTTCCAATACATTTTGACGAAGGTTTTCTAGAAAGCCCTTTTTTTCATGGTTGAAATGAAACTAAAATATTTTATTTTAATATTTTTTTATAAAAAAGAATTTTTATTTAATGAAACATCAAATGTAGGATTATGCCACTTTACCCAAAAAAAAAAAAAAAATGACAGATGCAATGACAAATAAGTGGTGGTACAAGATGATTGGATGAAAAAACTGATCATATTTTAAACAGCGCAATGATCTAATGTCATGTAGTTTTCTGCCAAATTTTCTGATAATGTAGCATGATCGTAAAATGTAGGTGTACAATATGCATCTCTTCTTAAAATTCAAAATTTTTTCGTTTGGACCAACTTGAGCATGCCAAGTCAAGTTAATCACAAAATATAAGTATTACAAATGTCACAATAACTTCATTCATATATAGATTTGAAGTTCTTGTAAGCTATCACTGCATAAAAAGGATCTGATCCTGATACCAATCCCAACCACCCTGTAATCCTACTGAAAATTGAATTGTTCTCTTTAGCACCACCATCAGCCGTGGCAGCCGTATTTAACTGGCGAATAACTTCAGGCTGCGTGAATCCCTCCACGCACTGGAAATATTGAACAACTAGTTGTACTCTACTATATGCAGTGCCATCTCTCCATGCACTTATGGCTTTTTCATAGAATAGTCTATTACTGAAGCTCACAATGAAAACCCCTCCTGGTCTTAGTATCCGAAAAACCTCGGCAAATACCTGAAAAACTCGAGTTGGCATAAGAAACTATGAATTGAATATAATCGAGACAAAATGGAATTTGTATAATCCAACGGTCCGGTATTTACACGTAAGTGGGAGAAAATTCGGATTAATCTTAAACTTTTAGACGATACTATTAAATGACTAAAATAAACAAAGCCCACTGACCTTCTCAGGCTGCTGAAGATACTGCACACTAACAGTACACAAAACTGCATCAAAACTGCCATTTTCCAGTGCAAGTTCTTGATCCTGATTAAGATCTTTTACAAAGAAATAATCCAACCTCGGATTTTTGGAAAGCTCCTGTGCATTGAGTCCATGCCCTACAACTTTCTTGTACTTAACCTCTTTAGGCAAATGGCTAATCCATGAGCTCATCAGATCAAGGATCTCCATTTCAGGCCTCAATCTTTCCCTATAAAGATTTGTTAATGTCGATATAAATTTATCATCAACATGTGCCACGAAACGCGGATAAGCATAGAATTCTCTATCAGAATTCGGGTCGAGTTTCGCTCTGCCTTGTTGAGGAAGAACCAGGCGCTTGATTCTACCTGCTGAAGACTGGTTTTTCTGGTTGTCTTCATCATTCTTTGTGTTTGAAATTATGGGAAGAAGGGTTTTTTTCCTGCTTGGAAATCTAGTAGATTTTAAGGTTGTTTTTTTAAGAAATTGACATGGATTTGGGGTTTGAGAAATGGTTAACATGAGTTTATGGATCAATATTTGTTGCACAGAATTCTTGTCCACAGAAGGAGAGAAACGGGATAAGTAGTAAATCTGTGTCTTAAAAGGGGTAAAATATTTATTTTGGTCATTTATTTTAAAAGGAAAATTCTAAGTTGGTCACTAAGTTCAATTTATTTCAAATCAGCCCCTAAACTTTGGTTATGCTACATGTATATAATTATTTACGCACATGATATGATAATATATGATTGAATCAAAACTTTTTCAACCAAATATAATAAAAAAATACTATTTTCTTTTTGAACATCATCTATATATAAACCATTATATAATTTCATTATGTAAAAGTAGCATTATTCACTAAAGTTATACTTTATTTTCAAATTAGTAATATGTAATAGAATTTATCTACTTGTACCTAAAACTTTGACAACATTTTTGACAAAATGACACATGACGACCCCCCTATTGGGGGGCGCCTGCAGCGAATAAGAGGTCGCCATGTGGCATTTTGTCAAAAATGTTGTCAACCTTTTAGGTACAACTAGCATTGTTATATGTAATATATGATAATATACAAGTGCAAGAACATTACCTGAATGCACCGAAACCTAATGCCAAACGCTAGAACTCTATTGGGGTGAGGGAAAGAAAGATAGAAGATCTAGAAAAGCTCGTGTCTTGCACTTAAAAGTTGCTTTCTAGAAGAGAAAAAGAGAGGGGAAAAAAAAGGGTTTTGACTTATTCTATAGGTTCAACCAAACCGATCGTAATTATGTGCTTTAAACAATTTACCTTTGTTTTTAAATCGCCCACGTCTAAATTAAATTGCCCGCATGATAGAGTATCGAGCGGTGTTGATGTAATGAGCCATACCAATGGTCAAGAATTAGAGGTTGATGGGGTTAATTGAATTAGTTTTTTCATCTCTACTTCCAAATGAATTTTCTAATTCTTGACAATTGATATGCTCGTTACATCATTGCATCACTTTACGGATAATCTATCTAAAGAAAAATCTCTAACAAACAAGAACTAGAACTAAAATTGAGTGACATATTCGTGACAAAATAAAGTTTGGTGTGACCCAAAAGATTGGATGGAGAGAAATTTTGAAAATATTCTAAGATCAGATAAAACATTAGTTTTAACCAATCCAACCTTACATCATTGTTTCACACACATTGAGCCAACATGTTTAACAAATTTTTTTTAACATGTTCAAAACATTCGTTGATGATATAAAGTAATTAAGCAATGAGTCAAGAAATTATTTCGCTAGTTGATAAAAGAAGGTTACAGTATAGGCTAGTCGATAACATTTCTATTGAATTAAAAAGTATCTTCATCTTCTACGTTTCCATCTACTATCGTCCAGCTCCAGGACCAAATCTAAGTCGCAAATTGTCAAGGGTTCGAGAAACTAACATCAGTCGTGGATCGTCATTGGGTATCTCTCGTTCCTGAAATTCAAAGAGAATTAAAATGCAGCAAACCACGCTTACTTTATATATAAGAATTTTCAATCAAGTTAGGAAGGCCAATCTGGTTGTGTAGATATTGTGGGAGGTGTCCTAACATGGCATTGACCGGTGGTGCCAGTTTATGTTCACATGAGATCCAACACGAACAAGGACGGACATGCTACCCATACCAGATATAATGGTTGAACATTTAACTAATGCTTAACTTTTCCATTATTAATTGCAATACGAACAAAAGACTCACTTTTAATCCATTGTAATATGCTTGAACAGCAGGAAGTGAAGGGGTCAAGCGACGAGCTTGCATCATGTCCCATATTAAGTTGGCAGTCGTGTATCCACCGGTCTGTCAGCCAATTTCAAAACTGTTAGCTTTCGAAAGAAAGAACCATCATAGATATACTAAAAATGAGTTAAGGAAAGGTTACAGAAATAGAAAACGATTGGCGAATGAAAAATGGAAGAAGCAGATATAATTTCTTGCTATGGCTTACTTTTTCACCGGAGGCTGCAAGGAGGAGATCATTTCCCATTCTCACATTTAGGGTAAAGCCCCTAGAATTCATATTGACCTGAATGACGGAAAATAAACGTATTACAAGTATGTATTAACACAAGGAGTCAATTTGGATACAAGTATAGACTAAAATACCAGCGTCTCTTGAGCAATTTGCATTCCCCTGGGCGTATATCCAACCATTGCTCCCTCTGCAAGTGTCTATAGCCATGGAAATCACATCATTCATCATTTTCATTGGTCATTAATTGAAGCAGATGCAAAGGATATTTGTATTACTCCAGTAAATCCAACTATGTTTGAATTCAAAGGAAAATTAACTCAAAGTTGAGCAATCTCTCACAAACAATACAATTAAGCACAGTAATTCGCCAACATCTTTGCAGATCAACAGGAGAATAAACGTTTTCAGTACCAATTCAGCAATACTTCAGGTTAACAATCAGGCTCATATGTTTGATAATGAACAAATATATCTAGCCTAGTAAACCAAGAGTAAAAGTCGTTTTTAAATTTATTGAAAACATAGTACAAGGTTCTAAGAACAATATGCAGCTGTAGAATGTAACAAAAGGGATGTCTTGTTCTTTCATTTTTTCTATTGGAGGTGCATTAGTCCATAAAATTTATCCTAGTCAGAGAGAACGAAATTAATTTGTCAAGCAATATAATATTTGTCTAAAACCCACCACATAGATCCCTTTGATGGTGGTTTATTCAAATTCACAGGGGTTTTGAAAACGTTCCATCTTTTTGCTGGAAGAATAAAATATACAATTCTGTCCTGATCAGAAAGAAAGAAAGAAATTGCTGGGGGAATAGCACATGTATTCAAAACTCACCACGTATAGTTCTATCATAGGTGGTTTATTGGATTTCATGTAGTCTTCGAAAATCTTTTGACCACGGTCTATGTTCCCAGCATGAAGATAGCACCTGCATAAGAAACCAAAAAAAGTATATAAACAGATTAATTTGCATCGAATGGTGCAATAGGAAATTACATTTTTGTTGCCAACCTAGAAACAGCAAATTTCCTATGATATTAAACAAAATGATAGCGTTCAGAAAGGGAGATCAACTATCAAATATAATTTTTTTTTTTTCTTTTCATTTAGTGGGTAGTTACTGAAGTTCTGAATAATTATGCCAAGTTATTTTCTTAATAGTCACTAAAGTTTCTAAATGCTACACTAACGGTGACTCGTAAAATAAAAAATTAACATTATATCCTGTGAGGCACCATTAAGTGCCACAGTGTCACAAAACAAAGTTATTTATTACGCCTAGTCAACAAAATTGAGGAGTTAGGAATTGGGAATAAACAGAGTCACATGAAAAACGTAACGTGCCTTTGGTTTTTGCCTATTTGGACTTAAATAGTATAGTAAAACCACGCTTTTCTTTTTAACAATGATTTTTGTGGACTTTGCGTGATAAATAAAGCCATTTAGTGGCGTTGGAACTTAATGGTGCCACATAGGATTTAATGTTCATTTCTGTTACCGAGTGATCATTAATACAACAATTAGAAACTTGAGTGACTATTTTTGTAAGAAGAACTTAAGTAACCATTGATGTAATTACTCAAAACTTCAACAACGATGGCGTAATTAACCCTCAATTAGTTCAACGAACATCAACAGCTGAAGCTGAATTAAAAGCACAGTAAAGAAAACCAAAAAACACATAAAAGTTCCTTCTTGGCAGGTCCTGCCTTTAAATGATGAGGGAAGTAAAAAAAATGGAATGCCGTGCAGCTACATGCGCGTACATCACAATTTATGTTTATAATGGTTATTAATTTGTTGCTTCACGTCTTTTTGTTTATACCTGCTGCATTGTTTTTCAAATAATCATTATCTGGGTAAATGGGACTTGGGTAGGTAGGGAAGTAGAAGTTCCTTATGAAGTGTTCTCTATCTCTAGGTTGCAGACAAGGGAAGATATTGCTAGGTTAGCCTACCTCTATCACAATTTCACTGTTCTATAATGATCATCTATTCCTATGCAGCAAAGACAAAGGTCTACTTCGCCCCTGTTTGAAAAAATAAATAAATAAATAAAAATAAAAATAAATTGGCAGCCGATCTTTCAAGTGTCTATAGCAATATTAACTGACAAGTGAAAAGAGAGTAGCTCTAGAATAAATGTGGTCACTTTTTCAGAAAATGTTGAGCATATAACTAAGCAAAGAATAAGGTAAAATAAATTTAAATTTTGCTTGGTTCGCACTGTAAGAATGTGCATGAGAAGAAGGAACGAATCAGCACTATCATTGCAAGTGTATGGTAAAAAGAGAATGTGGTGCAATTTCCAGTTTCTTGTGAATGTATTAATAACTTGAAGAGTCGCCTGTTCTTATCTTATAATCAAGTCATATGGAACAGTAAGATACTTGAAACTTGGCCAGACAAATGGATATCCATCACAAAGAAATGGCAGCCATATCTATACTTCGCATAATGTAAATTTCCGTAATGGGTAGCAATACATCACAGAAAGAGATAACTTCAACAGCAAACTACCTCATAACTTGCATCAGAATGAAAACATCGGGGGATTTACCATCCTTCTCAAGCATCTCCAGGAGTCTTTCCGTAGCCTGCCAAGACTCAATGACAAAATTTAAACATAAGAGATGATGGATGCATTCCGAAAGATCATGCCTGTTGCATTGCATATACAGTAAGAGACATATAGACCTGATAAGAAACCAATGAAAGACTGCGATGGAGAGAGAGAGAATAGATACTTTCTACAATCAAAAGTATTTGTCATTCTTCAGTTATCTTATCTAATGAGTGACGGTCGTTTGATTGAGACCTATGATGCACCGACAAGGACACGTGTATCTGACACAATACGTGTCGGATGCTCCGATACGCAATTTTAAACAAAAGTACAGATACGACACGTCATCAACACATGTTGATTAAATTCTTAAAAATTCTTCATTTATATTGTATAAATTTAGTTTTATACTTGTTATTAATTTTTCTTGTTGAAATCTTTTAAACATGAATACATATTTGTTACTTGCTAATAACTTTGAATTAACAATATATAATATTTCTAATATAAAAAGAAAAATGATTACGGTAGAGCGTCCGAGAAGTGTCGGTATCAACTCGTGTCCGATACGGACACGCTACCCTAATTGAAGTGTCTGTGCTATAGAGATTGAGACAAGGTAAGTGTCAAAACTTAGCCCTTGTTTGGGCTCCATTTTAATGAAAATTTGGGAATAGTGAGTTTTTTTGGAGAATGTATGATTAAAAAATAAGAAAAGTTTTCGATTTACGTGTAATATTATTTTATGAGAGAATGTGTGGTTGAAAATAAGTTTTGAAAAAATGAGTTTTCGAAAAAATGTAGGCCAAACAGTTTTAAGTGAAATTAAAGGAAGGAAACAAAGGTGAATCTCATTTAACCGCCATGTCTTGCCATCATTGAGCATAAATCATGTAAAACTACCATAGACTTGTGTTTTAGCCGGATATAAAGTATGAACTTGTTTTTCATATCATTAAAGATGTGAGTTCTCATGCTTTATGCCCTCCCCAACTAAAAGTGAGCAATTAAACCAATAGTTACATATGAAAATCTAAAGAGAGATGACATGGTATAATAATCAGTATTCATGGAGTCATTAGCCAAACAGGCGATGTCACTGTTATAGTAACAGAGGGATCAAATCGTCATTCTAAATAAAGGTTGACAAAATCAAAATCAAGTAAAACAGCCAGCATGAATATGATTTCACCTTAAGAAGAGGGTTATGAGCAATTTGTTTCAATAGTCCTTAAACGCGTCATATATGAAGGTTGATTGACCCCGATAAAATACAATAATCAAGGAGAATTAGAAGACGGGTATGAAGGGAAATTGCAAATAGAATAGATAACAGGAAACTACCATGTTCATGTTCGGTTTAATCTATTTGATAGCACTACACATCTCGTCACGGACACCCCTGTAGTTTCTCTTCCCTTCCACAACAAGTCACAAAATCCATATATCATAAAAACTATGCCGTAATATTGCACTAGAAACTTAGTTTATGTTTGGTAGAGATTTTTGAAAACACATTTTCGTGAAAAGTGATTGTTATGGAAAATGTGTGGTTAAAAAGTAGGAAAAAGTTATGATCCAAGTACATATTTATTTTATTATAGAATGTGTGGTTGAAAATGAGTTTGGAGAAAAATGAGAACCAAACGGAGCCTTAATTTCAAACAAAGAAAGGAGTTTTTAGGTAAAGGAAAGAAGATAACAATACAATCCTTTACAAACATAAAGACCAACAAACAATAATATAAAAGCATTTAATTCAGTATTCACATGGTATCCATCAAAAAATTAAGCATTCACAAAGTACCTCGACATTCCTCAGGTCAGCATAAGCATGAAATGCCACATGATATACAGTTAACTGCCTGGAAATGAACCCACCACGGCGATGAATATACTCAGCCGTAGGGAGGTTATACAATTCTTCTTCAGAGATACCCAGCATAATATTTTCAGCATTGTCTTTTGTTTGTTCAACTGAGGACCACCCTTTGGACTGCTCAACAAGCTCAAAAATCTTTTCCAGAAAAGAGAAGAACATAAGAGTACTATAAAGCTCTTTAATCAAGAAGTCAGATGTACTAAAAGTATCCAAGAATAAACTTCAGAAAAATCAAATAGAAGTACTTGGTGATTACTTTTGAAGCTGTATCATCTGGAAGAGGAGTCTTGTTTTTGTGTGCGGTTATAATTCCAGCATAGCAGAAATTGTTCAAACCAAGACCAGCAGCAGTCATATCTCGAACTATAGCATACCTGCAATGCAAAACTGGGTTAATGTAGCCGTGAGGATGCATTTCGAGGGTGGAGAGAATTAATGTGGTACCGATAGGCACGGTCACCAGTCGGCAGTCGCTGTTCATTAGAATATATAACCAAGGAGGGCGATAACATTTGAAAAAATAAAAAAGACTTCAAATGCTGCACAGCATGGCTAGATAAAGCTACAAGTAGTATTTTTGATGTGTGTGATCAAGTATGTTGACCAAAATCAAGGTCTTAAGCTAAAACAACTGATTGGATGTCATTTCACTTGCAGAATCTTAACGTATGTTATTTAAAACATCTTGATAAAGATACCACATCCCATCCATCACTTGCAATTGAAGTGTCTTTAGAAAAGTTCATTATGTTTTGGATGTTAAGAGGATAGCTGCTAGAAAAAGGGCCAAGCAAAATTATTGAACAATTAGCTTACACTCGATCTAATCTTCCACCAGCTGCACAGGCATTAAGTAGACATATGTAGGTCTGTCCAGTAGGTTTCACCTCAGATCTCTTCATTTCTTCTAAAAGCTTCAATACAAACACAAAATGGATCTCAATAAAATTGAATAAAAATTTCCAAAACCATTTATAGCTTAAGCATAACACAAAAAAGTATTGCAAGGTGAAAATGAAATACCCGAATGGCCTGGTCAGAGTTCTTGCATTTTCCACAAGTTGAGATTAGGAAGTTGTATAAAGAAACCTATAAAAAAATATGAAAATTCTTAATGGTCAATTAAAACATGCAGATTTCAAAAGATGAACCTTGTCAAGCATTAGTTGGATGGCACTGGCAAATCAATGAGCTTTTTAAGAAAACGAGATAACGTATTCTGGGGCATTTTCATTTTGTGATGTTAAGATCACTACCCCTCCACCGAATGGTCATAGGGATTACGCCACTAATTATGTAGATATAACTAAGCAGCAACCTTTTAAATTTTAAAATCAGTATTTTAACACACCCCATATCAAATTTGCTCGTTGCAATTCATGAATGGGAAAAAATTTTAACGAGGCAATGTTTAGCTGAAACGAAAATAAATTATTTTATTTTATCAATTATTTGATAA
>CAIGRB010156644.1:13664-27564 GCA_903798255.1 Fraxinus quadrangulata
ATTAGTATTTCTTAGTTTCTATTTGACGCTTTAAGTTTTGATTTAATGTTTTGGATTGATTAAATTTAACGTTATGAAAATTTGAGTTTTATTAAAGTTTATTTAATATTTTCCGCTTTATATATGATTATGAAATGATATTGGTAACACCTCAATATTTAAATCAATAAAATTTGGGGCGTTACACACCCCTCTTGGTTAGTAATTCTTGGGTTATTAGGTTGGAAGGACACACGTACATGTTGCATAATAATGATTGGTTGTTAGGACAGTTTGACAATAGAGGTCGTTAGGTTCCTTGCTATTTGAAAATAATATTTTGGGCAGGGATGTTAACAACTCAGCGAAGTGAGAGCATCAATGCGTTCTTCGATGGGTATGTTCATTCAAAGACCTCGTTGAAGCAATTTGTTGAACCGTATGAACGGGCACTGAGAAATAAGGTTGAAAAGGAGTTATAGGCCGACTTCAAGTCATAGTCGCAAATGATACCATAGACAACAATGTTCAAAATGGAGAAGCAATATTAGAAATGTTACACCATTTCCATGTTCAGGAAAGTTCAGGTCGAGCTCACATGGAAGGTTTATTGCGAAATCATATCTACTACGGAGGGAAATTCTGGGACGATGTAGGAACTACGTGAGGTTGTCATGTATGATGACCGACGAAGGATTACATTTTTTTTCCTCATTCCAAAGAGACGATTGTGAAATTGTTTGCAGTTGCCACTTGTTTGAATTTCGGGAATTTCTGTACTGGCATGCTATTTTAGTCTTGATCCATAATGATGTCACGTCACTATTGAAGAGCTACATACTACGGATGTGAGACAGAGATGTTTGTAGAGCACACACTAGGGTTGTAATGAACTACGATGGGTTGGTTAGTACTCCTAAATAGTTGAGATATGACGATATGTGTCAGGCTTTTATCGAGGTTGCAAACCTAGCGACTAATGATGAAGTGTGGCTACCATGCGATCAAGGAGTGGATAACTAATCAAAATAAAAAGTTAATTACAATGAAGTCAGGCAGTGGAAGTAATGTTGTTTCACAAGGCACTGCTCAGTTAGCCTCGTAGGGTAATCAATCTGAAAATAATGTCGAGAGAGCGTAAGAGATCCTCTATCAATTAGACAAAAGGGTGCGCCTAAGAAGTTTCGGAGAAAAAGTTCTTTGGAGTCCTCTTCGAAGAGAACAAATGTTTGTTTGTCACGTTATATTTCCACTTAAACAATATTCCTTTACAATGACTAATTAACATATATGTACGTGTAGGCTACGTCGAATGCAACTAAAGGATCTAAGAGAACGTCTAGCCAGATTAATACACCGTCTATTGCACCCGTCATCCAAACATCTCAAGAATATTCTATGCAGACACCGATTTCATATTTGTAACTATTGTTGGTCAGTATACTTAGATTATTATGATTATTTATTCGAAACCTTAATTGAGTTGTGGTTTGTCATAGGGAGACGCAGAAAGTCATACCTTCTGCAAGCATTTCCAACCTCAAACTTCGTCCCTCCAATGGCATCGAATCTCATATTTAGCTCCTAAGGTGTATACATGTTTAAATCTTTACATTTGACTATGGTTAGTGTGTTTACGCGTACTTACGTTCATATTGTACGATAGGTTGTTCGGTGACATACAACTATCCACATATCCCTTAAGAGGGTGGTCCCGACGTATGAACTGTGTATTCCAAATGTTTGTATAGCGATATGGGTGCTACTCAGGAAAATAAGCTAGGAGGGTTTGCTAATCATAAGTATTTCTGTCTGGGATATTTCTTTTTCATTTTATAGATCGTGTATTGAATTTTGCTATTGTACTTTTCATTCTCTAGTTAGTGTAAAAATTTTGCACGTTTTGACCATTACTCTTTATGGAGAAAGATCTAAATTGGATGAAAATTTAGCGATAATCATCATATTTCTATTTACAATTTCCTGTAATCCATCCTAAATGTGCTACTATATGAAGCTGTGAGGATTGCTTGGAAGGGATCCTCGGACCAGGATCAAATGAACTGATTTCAAGCTGCATGTGAATGCTCCACTGTGATGGGAAAGGGTCAGTAATAGTAGCAGAAGCTGGCATTGAGATGGTATCCTGAGGATCGGATGAAGATGACATCGCAAGCCCGAGGACACGCAAAAGTGAGGTGTTGGCCGATGTTTCTTTCTAAAACAATGCAGTTGCATATAGTGCTAGTTGTGGACTTGATGCAAAATGCCTATAAGGATCCTGGGATGGTTGTGCCAGTTTGCCCAAGGTAGATGAAGCAAATATAGTAGCAAATACTCCACTGCTTCTATTAATATTTCTATTATAGGTGGAGGAGACACCATTGGCAATACTTGTAGGTTCCTTATTCTGTTTTTTGAATTTTTATATTGTGGTGGAGAATTGGAGCTGTAAGATGGGAAACAATGTTTGATTTTGATATTGGAGTTTCAAAATGGAATATGTTTTAATAGTTGTTTCATTTTTGCAGTTGAATTTGTCAGATCTGCTTTCATTATTCAATTGAATGCGTGAGTTTTTATTTTATTTACTTTTTGGGATTTTGTGGTTTACTCTTGAATTATATTTGGTTGAAAATTTGTACTTGTTTGTCCACGTATAAGCATTGGGAAAATTATTGAAATGTATCGTTTTGATTAAATATTATGTGTTCTTTCTATTTAATTGCTTTTCTCCTCGTGTTTGATATAAGTTTCTTTGCATCCATTTGTTACTGAAAAAATATTTTTATGGGGAAAAAAAAGTTGTTATGGAATATCATTACATCAACGAAGATATTCATCTTTTTGTATTTCTTGTCCTTCTTTGTCTCCTTGATCTCACATTCTTTTCATTGTTACAGGTTCCATCTTCTATGCATGTTCAGTCTTCATGTTGACCTTTTTGAGATATGAATAGATTAATTTTAAAACACCATGATATTAACTCATAAAGGAAGGAAATGAGTACTTGTCTGTTATATTAAAAGGTTAAGTTTTCTTCTCGGTTGGATCATACTTTACAAATCTTCATCATCACACATATATGAACCAACATAAGTTGATTCGAAATTCGATTCGAATAAATATACAACCACACAAGTTACAAGAATTCTTTGCCAGCCACTGATGATATTAGGAACATAACAACATAAAGGGAAAAAGTGTTTTCAAGGAATATAAGAGCATCACGTCGACTCCTTTCCTTTTCCATTATCTTCTGAGGGCTCTTTGCCCTTGTGAATGTTACATTCAACGAAATCTCGAGGTTTCTTTTCTCGACTATATGAGCTAGACTATCGAACATGCTTGGCAACTCGTGGACTTCCTTGTTCACAGTCGGATTCTTTGCTTCCTTAATGGTACTCGACTCACCGTTTGCTTTTTTCTTTTTAACCCACTCAAAAAATCCGCACTCATTACTGCAAGTTTTGAATAGTTGGCCTTTGTTGTTGCCTTTATTTTCAACCTCAAAGCATTTCTGGATTCCATCCACACACCATGGACAATGACATTTTTTGTGGCATTCTCCAAAGAAGCGCTCAGTATTTCTACAGCTGTGACATATACCATAATTCTTGCCTTTCATCCTTACATGGGAAACAAGCACATCCGTCCAAGTTAGTATACATATTAAGCCCTAACACAATGAGTAGGTATTTCAAGTTCATATACAAATCAGATTCATAGTGTATGTGGCAATGGCTGAAGGTATTGCAAGTTCAGTGTTTCTAACAAGTTACCACCAACACTTCAAACCAAACTATGTGATAATTCACCCAATTCCAATTCTAATTCTAATTCGCAGTTCACTCCTACATTTGGAAAAAAATAACATAAATGAGTAAAATAAGGGACACCAAAATATAAACTACAACCATCTCACCAATTCTCAAGAAGCTCATACATATCCCATAATTCCATTTCTTGAATGAAATATTAATAATTTGTTAAAAACCCAAAAATCTTACCTCTTCAAAACATGTACTATGGATGTGGAAAATCGATAAATAATTTGTTAAAAACCAACAAATCTTACCTTGTTGAAATGCTATAGAATCAATAATAATGGCAACTCTAAAGACACCGACGACAGCCGAAGATGGTGACTAAAGCAATGGCGAAATCGACAGGAATAACGCACTTCTGCAGTCTGTAATATTACAAGGAAAACGAAATTAGATTTTTTGTTATTTAGCGATTGACGGCGGCCAGATATGGTGCGAGAACAAGGGCCAATTTCTCAGTTAGTGATTTAAAAGAGTTCAATCAATGGGGAGGAGTCGCAAGTTAGAGAAAAGTGAAGATTTCAAGTTTTCGATTCGATGACGGGAAGGTGGGTATGGGGAAGAGGAGAAAAGCTGTTTGTTTTCAAAATGAAATCGAGGCCTCTTCTCTTCTTTTTTATTTTTTACCTTTTAGATGCAAGTAGTTGACAGCTCATCTGGAATTCTTCTGTCAAGTATCTTCTTTACACATAGTGGGGTCGAATAAAAAAATGGTGTCTGAAAATGAGCCAATCAAAAGCCCCCAAAACTTGGACTCGGATCATTTGCCTAAGCTTGGCAGGAATGGTAGATCTTGCATGATGAACACAGTTCTATGGAACACTATTCAACTGTTATTTCCCGAAGAAATTAAGGCTAGGAAGGCAGCCGTGCCTCGAGTAATTGTGAATCTCAGCCGAAAAGTCCTGCAAGAGCGAGTCACTACAACATACGAAGCAAAATTATTGACTCCTTAAATAGTTCAGAGTCGGAAAGTCGAGACCCTTAAACAAGAAGCCACCGTAGTATTAGAAGCTAGAGTTTCTACCCATCGAGCAAAAGAAAAGTTAGTGTGAGGAGGACATGAGAGTTGCCAAGCCAGGACGAGGATGCCGCATTTGCTTTGAGATTGCAAAGAGAAGAATTTATGGAGGCTTTTAGGAGCCCCAATGAGCAGAGAAACTCACTTGCACTAGCTAGAGTTAATTTGAGAGCTATGGCGTCACGCGCTGTTAATATTTGAATTAGAGGCCATGCAGAATAGAGTCACTAGACAATGGTTGATATGCATTTGTTGCCCTTTTCATTTACTTGGAGAGCAGGTTACGAGACACTATAATGAATCAAATTTTCAACTTTCTTTTTTGAACAAAACTTATTTGCCAGAAAGATTTTGACACCTTTTTTGATATTTACTCACATGAGATGGAACCCACCCAAGAACCATGTCGATAAAAAAAGACCAAAAAATTCCTTCACTCCTCCCTATTGTGAGGGGGTTAGGGAAGGTATCAAACCCTCCTTGGTAGCATAGCATGTGTTTTTGTTTTTTATTTTTAGTGTGTCAGTAATGCAGAATTTTTGTTAAAATAATCATCGCATTTGTTATCTTCTTTGATGCCAATAATATAGAAAGTGCGTTTTGCCACAATTCTGTCAATTCGTGAAGATGCATTTTTCTTGTTTCTCTAGCCTTTTCAAGGTCCATAGTCAACTGCTTCAACGCTCAATATGCTTTGTGCTCAAACTCCATTGGTAAATGGCAAGCCTTTCTAAAAACTATCCGATATGGTGACATTCCTATCGGCGTCTTGTATGCGGTGCGATAAACCCCCAAAGTATCGTCCAATTTTTTAGACCAATCTTTTCGGGATGCATTCACCATGAGTTCCAGAATCCTCTTCAACTGCTTGTAGGATGTTTCGACATGCCTACTAGTCTGAGGGTGGTAGGGTATGGCTATTCGATGTTGTACTCCATACTTAGCTAGAATCGCTCGAAATAACCTATTACGGAAGTGAGTTCCTCCATCATTGATGATGTCTCTTCGAGATCCATAGCGATTGAAGATGTGTTTCCTTATAAAATCCATCACTACCCGTGCATCATTGGTGGGTAACGCCTTTTCTTCCACCCATTTGGAGACGTAATCCACTGCCACTAGTATGTATCGATTATTTTAGGACGATGAAAAATGTCCCATAAAATCAATACCCCAGACATCAAATAATTCCACCTCCAAAATATTGTTTAGTGGCATCTCGTGACGGGCAGAAATGTTACCTGTTCTATGACACTTATGACAAGATCTGTAGAAATTGTGACAGTCCTTAAACAACGTAGGCCAATAGAAACCGCTTTAAAGTACCTTTGCTGCAGTTTTAGTCAGCCCAAAATAACCTCCATACGTAGAAGCATGAACCCTGGACAATATTGGCTTTATCTCATCCTCTAGCACACATCTTAATAATCTGATCAGCCCCTCTTCTGAATAAATGTGGATCATCCCAGTAATAGAATTTTGTTTCATGGAGAAGTTTCTTCTTCTGTTGATAGGTAAATTCTAGATCTATATGCCTACTTGCTAACTAATTAACAATATCCGCATACCAAGGAGCCTTTTCCAACTACATAAGTTGCTCATCGGGAAAGATTTCGTTGATATCTAACTCATCAAACTGTTCTACTTGTTCTAATCTCGATAAGTGATCTGCCACCTAGTTTTCGATTATCTTCTTATCACGGATTTCAACATCAAACTCTTGCAACAACAGAATCCATCGAATTAATCGTGGTTTAGCATCTTTCTTCTAGAATAGGTATTTCAAGGCTGAATGGTCTGTGTATACCATCACCTTTGAACCTATTAGATACAAACGAAACTTGTCGAAGGTAAACACCACTGCTAGCATTTCTTTTTCAGTCTTTGCATAGTTGATCTGAGCATCAGTTAATGTTTTGCTAGCATAGTAGATGACATGCAATACTTTTCCTTTTCGTTGACCCAACACAGCCCCCATTGCAAAATCACTAGTATCACACATGAGTTCGAAGGGCAGTTCTCAATCTAGTGCCACTATAACCGGTGCAAAAGTTAACTTTTCCTTCAGAGTGTTAAAAGCAATTAGACACTCATCAGAAAAGATGAATAGTACACCATTCTCCAGTAAATTGCATAAAGGCTTTGTAATATTCGAAAAGTCTTAGATGGATCGTCTGTAGAACCCTGCATGACCTAAAAAATTTCGAATCCCTTTGACTGAGGTAGGTGGCTGCAGTTTTTCAATTTCTTGTATTTTTACTTTTTCGACTTCGATGCCTTGTGATAAAATCCGATGAGCCAGAACTATTCCTTCATTTACCATAAAGTGACATTTTTCCCAGTTGAGCACCAGATTTTTCTCCTCACATCTTTGTAACAGAAGTGACAAACGCTCCAAGCAGTCATCAAACAAATCTCCAAATACTGAAAAATCATCCATAAATACCTCTATGTATTTCTCAACCACGTCGGAGAATATTGCCATCATGCATCGCTGAAAAGTTGTAGGTACGTTGCAGAGACCAAATGATATTCTTTTAAATGTAAAAGTGTCGTAAGGACAAGTAAATGTTGTTTTCTCTTGGTCTTCTGGAGCAATTTCTATCTAATTATATCCCAAGTATCCATCCAGAAAACAGTAATGAGAATGTCCTGCTAACCTCTTCAGCATCTGATCGATAAAGGATAATGGGAAGTGATCTTTTCTGGTGGCGTTATTCAGTTTCCTGTAATCTATGCACACTCTCCACCCCGTTACTAACCTTGTGGGTATCAGTTCATTGTTCTTGTTCTTCTCTATCGTAATTCCACCATTTTTAGGCACCACATGTAATGGACTGACCCAAGAACTATCTAAAATGGGGTAGATAATTCTTGTATCAAGCAACATCAGCACTTCTTTTCTTACTATTTCCTTCAAGGTTGGATTCAATCTACGCTGCCCCTCCATCGATGGCTTAGACTCTTCCTCCATCAAGATTTTGTACATACAAAGAGTGGGACTAATTCCCCGAATATCTGCTATCGTCCATCCAATTGCAGTCTTATGCTCCCGAAGTATCCCAAGTAACTTATTTTCTTCTTCTTTTGTGATATCATTAACAATTATCACTGGCAATGTTGAAGAGTTTCCCAAATATGCATAACAGAGATGTGATGGTAGGGGTTTTAACTCCAAAGTTGGCACTTTCTCCACTGATGGTACTGGTGGTGTAGGATTGGAACCAAGAGACTCAAATTGCCAATGTCTCTGTCTAGTTGGTTATTCAGCCAAACTCACTATACATTATGTTCCTTCTTATGTGACTCCCTCAAATTGTACGATGTCAGCACCATGTTCATTTTTTGGATGTGTTGCATGAAATGTATCTATCACAAGCTCATCAAGAACATCCATCTGGTAACAAGTATCTGAAGTCAACGAGTGTTTCATTGTTTTGAACATATTGAAAATGACTTGTTCATTGTCCATTCGAAGGATCATTTTTCCATCATAAACATCAATCAAAGCTCGCCCTGTAGCCAAGAATGGTCTTCTCAGCATAAGAGAAATGTTTGAATCCTCATCCATATCTTGTATAATGAAGTCAGTCGGAAAGATGAATTTATCTACCTTGACAAGGACATCTTCAATGATCCCATTTGACCTTTTAATAGAGCGATTAGCGAGTTGCAAGGAAATTGTTGTAAGTTTGGCTTCCCCCAATTCAAGAGACCTGTACACAGAGAGTGACATCAAATTAACACTGGTACCTAAATCACATAAAGAATGCTCAAAATAATTAGAACCAAATTTGCACGGTATAGTAAAACTCCCTGGATCCTTTAATTTATGAGGTAGCTTCTTAAGGAGAATTGTACTACATTCCTCGTTCAAGCAAATAGTTTCACAGCTTTCTCTTGTTGGCCAGGATCTCTTTCAATACTTTTGCATAACTAGACATCTGTGCAATTACATCTGCAAACGGGATGTTTATATGTAGTTTCTTGAAAATCTCCGTAAACTTCTCAAATTGCTTGTCTAACTTCATCTTCTGCAGCAGTTGAGAAAAGTGAATTGGTGGCACATAAGATTTGACGGGGCTTGGTGCTCTGACTGTAGATGGTTCTTCTCTCTCTTCATTGTTATTTTCATTTGTTGAAGATTTCTCGTCTTCATGCGCCCCTCAACTTCTGCCCCTTTTTCTCATCTGTTTGGCCTTTTCACATGGATCTGAGGTAGTTGTACTCTACTCATGGTTGTAATTGCTTGCACTTACTCCTTTGAATTTATCATTGTATTGCTCGGCAATTTCCCTTGGGGGCGTTCTGCAAGCTGTTGAGCTATCTGACCGATTTGTGTTTCCAACTTCTTGATAGAGGCCTGTTGATTTTGGAAATTCGTGTTGATTTGCTGAAACACCTTATCTATCTTTTGCATATATTGGTTGACCATCTCTCCCAAACTTGGGCTTCTTTTCTTATTGGACGTTATTTGGAACATTCGCGGGCTGATTATCAGACCATCTGAAGTTCGGGTGCTGTCTCCATCCACTTGCTGGGCATTATTTGAACTATTCCCTTGCTGATTATCTGACCATCTGTAGTTCGGGTGCTGTCTCCATCCTGAATTTTAAGTCTGTGAATACGGGTTAAAATTGCGGGAGCCATTCTGTATGAAGTTGACCTGCTTCTCTGGGAAACCCACATACAGCTCTCATTTGCATGATTAGCTCCACAGTTCTCACATGAATGACCACCCATTACTGCATGTACTCCTCTTGTTTTTGATTTTATCATTAGTTCTACATGTTTTGTCAAACCCGCAATTTGAGCATTTGTAGATGCGGTGTGATCCAATTCATACACCCTCTGTGCTCTCGGTGTTACCACTCTTTCTGAAGAGAACATCGAGTGTGTAGTGGCAATTAGCTCAAATAGATCTATTGTCTGTTGAATTGATTTTCCTATTGATCCTCCTACAGAGGAGTCCACTTGAGATTTCGCCAATGGTGATAGTCCTGTGTAGAAATACTACACTTGATTTCCAGGTGAAATTCCATGATTTGGGCATTTTCGTATCATCTCCTTGAATTTGTTCTATGCCTCGTGATAGCTCTCTCCATCCTGCTGTTGAAAAGTTTGAATTTCCAGCCTGAGTTTAGCTACTTTCACCGGTGGAAAGAATATGTTGCAAAATTTCCTGGTAAGGTCTTCCTATGTAGATATACTTGCATGAGGTTCAACGTCTAATCACTCAAATGCGCATCTCTAAGTGTATATGGAAATAACCATAATTTAATAGCATCTTCATTGACACCCAAAGCATGGAAATTTTGGTAATTTTGGAGAAATCTGGAGATGTGTGTATTTGGCTTTTTATGAGCCAACACATAGAATTAAAGAGTGTTGCTCATTAGATTAATCCATTCAGCCCTTATCTGAAAATTGTTCACTCCAAAATTTAGGTACATAATACTGGAGCGCGCAGGTGCAACTATTGGTGTTAAGAATATTGAGACAGACAAATCTCTTTCATTTATTTCCCTTAGCTCTTGCTGCTGATCACGTGGTGCAGCTGTACTTGCGGCAGCTTGTCCAATTGGCTGAATTTGAATAGGAATATTTTGATCATCCACCATTTGATGTTGTTGTTTTTGTTTGTGTTCATTGCGTCTTCGTCTAAAGGTGCGTTCTATCTTCGAATCAAACTGTTCAAGTTTGTCGCCTTGGCACAGAGCATGCAACGATCACTTTTCTGTGATTTAAAGAAATTTAAAAAAATCAAATAACAATAAAGTAATATGGTTGACCTATTGAGTCCAGATAGTTTTCACGAGAACTATACTCTAATCTTAATCTATTTTCCTACTCCTATTTGATTAAAGTAAACAAATAAAGAATTGATATTGTTGTGACTATTGATTTTCTAAAATGAAGTAAATACCTAAGACTGATGAAAATTATAATAAAGTGTCAACCAAATATTGATCTAAAATTCACGTATGTAGAGTGTATTAGGGCAAAATATTTTCACCTATTGATCACCTTAATTCTCAATTTAAAATTCTAGCCTAAAGTAGTGTTCGGTCGAATTCTCCTACGGTATTCAATTTATCCCTCTTGAGTTCTCATTGAGCCTATTCAACTAATTCAGTTTCATATCTCTATGCGAATTACCCTTAGTTAAACGAGTTAGTATAAGTATCTTTACACGTTATAAGTATCTCTACACGTTATAAGTATCACTAGGAATTCATATAACAACCGAATACTTAGTATAAGTATCTCTACACGTTATACCTCGTTACCGAATTCTATTACACATTCTAAGCCTCAAATTCACCTCTCAATTCGTAAAAAACTCAATGGATCGTCAAATTATTGGCCAGATAATTCAAAGCATAGCACTCATAATAGAATCAACACATGGAAGAATAAAACTCAGAATTCTTGAATCAAATAACATAATGAAAACAATGAAATAAATAAAAATATTCGAATACATCACCGAATTTAATTGATAATAAAAATGGAAAAGAATCAACTCTTGCACCAAGATCTTCCTCCGCTTCGAATCCTTGATTTTAACTCGAGAAAATTGGGGTCTTTTTCTGGGCTTCTCGAGGCCCATTCTTCATAAAATTTCTGGTGCGGCGCAGCGCCTAGGCACTTGGTAGGCGCTGCCTTCCTGCCCTTTTTCCTTCAATTTCACTTTCTTCTTCCGACGCTTAGGTGCTCCTTCGTGGCGCTTAAACGCCATTTTTCTGTCCAATATCACCTTGACATGCTTCAATACCTCCCTCTTTACCTAATCACCATAGCTTCAAAACAACACTAATACACACATTAAAAACGTTCTATAATCTCAAAGATTAGGCAAATAATTAAGTTAGTTTAGTATAACATTCGTGTGAAAACACACTCATCACATTACCATATATATTTTCATTACAAGAAGTTTCTAACACCAATGATAGTCAACAACCCCATACCTACTACAAGTTGAGTTGTTGACAGCTTTTCTAATGATTATACAAAGGCCATACTTATGAAATATTTCAAAAAAATTACACTAACAACCATTGTCCTTAATTCAACTAATTGTAAGTACAAAAATCATCACACTTCAGCAGCAAAAGTGTCAATCGAATCTCAACACAAACTATGAATCTTATCATGCCCATTCTTGGTTAAAACTAGTATGTTCTCAAGTTCTTGAATTCGTGACAAAAGCTAGCAACATGAAAGTGGATATACATGGCTGTTGAACTTTATAACTGTGCGATTTAGTCTGACAAAACTCACATCACCACCTACATTTTATGAGCAGAACTTCCCCATGTTACATTCAAAACATGAACACCAAAGTATATCAAGAAAAGAACGGAAAGGAAGAGATGAATGTCAACAGAAGAAAACCTAAAAAGAATCAATTCACTGGAAGAAAGAAAATGTGCAGATAAGAATCTGAAAGCGATCAAGACATTAACAATGGACTGAAGAAGATACAAATACTGTGAGAATTGTTTCTCTGATAGTTTGATTAGTTATTTGTGATTTTAGGCTTTATGAGGATTATCTCTTACAGAAGTTATATTGGCAAGTAAAATTTCTCGAAGTTGTTCAGGTAAAACTGGATCTACGAACTAGCTATTTCACCAGTAAAATTAAAATAGAACAATGCTAGTCGCTAGAGATATAAGTCATAATAGCACATCTCCTCGTGATGATGCATCAAGTCCTCCTTCCTGTTCAGAGTTCTTCTACCAGTACCAGATTATCAGTCAATGATTGGGAGAATGGAAAAGATTAGAAAAAAATTATGGACACCAAAAGCTCATGTCAACCTGGGCTAGTTTTAATAGATTCAAATCATGCAAATATTAGAGAACTTTTCCCAACTATTTTCCATTGTTAAAAAGTGAATGATGCCCTCAAAGCATGAATGAAATAAATAAACTATCCTTGAGATTTCTTGCCTCTGATTCCCACTGCCACCCATGGAGAGTTTGCCAGTTCCTCGTGAAAAACATGTAATGCTACAACATACACCGTTCGTAACTAATCTACTGGTAAGAAGAACGATCAAGTGCATTTGATGCTCCATAGCTGCATTAATTCCTTGTATATTCAGGTTAGTTGGAATATTTTATGAAGGACGATCAATAGTGTGACAAAAAATTGCTGGAATAGTTCTTAGCCCCTTTTGCCCCCATTATTTGAAATTTTAATTTTTGGAATAGATTTTTGTTTTTTTTTTTTTGGAAGAATGTATTGTTGAAAAAGAAGAATTTGTTTTTTCGAGATTTATTTTATGGAAAATTGTGTGATTGAAAATAAGAGAGATAATAATAATTTTTTCAAATATGGGGACCAAACGGGGGCTTAATGCATTTATGTATAATTTCTAAATCATGGATACATTCTCTAGCCTTCGGGTTAAGAATAAACTACTGGAGTTAACTCGAGGGAAAGAAAGACCTAAACAATTGAATATCAGCGTAAAATACTTGATCTAAGGAGTTCGGCAACAAACAAAGTGTAATGACTGAGATTCGTGCCCTCCTTTTTTTGCGTACTATTCACTCTGGGAGAACCTAAACTCATCTTATCCTCACGACTTTCTGTCGCGTCTCCCAGGATTCGAATCCTGGGAGCACAACAGAAAGCTATGAGGGGTAAGATGAACTTAAATTTTTTCAGAGCAGATAGTACGCAAGAGGACGACCGAGTATGATGCTTGGTTGTTACAAAAAGCGGGCATTTTTTGTAATGATTCGGGATTTGTGCCCAAACTGTTAACTTACACACTGTCCTCTCTAAGTGAGTCTAAACCGATCTTACCCTTCAAAGATTTATTGCATCCTCAGGAATCGAATTAATTGAAAGTGCAAAGATCTTAAATTCGAATCCTAAGGATGCGATAGAAATTTGTGAGAGATAAGATTTGGCTAGGGCTCTCCTAAGGCATACATGTCTTTTGACTTTCGTTTGGGCCATGGCGGGCAGTGCTCCTAAGATCATAGCAGCAATGCTGCAGAAAAAGAAGATTTGTTGCAATGTAGATCCATAAGAACCTGAAATAGAAACA
>CAIGRB010156647.1:17142-38480 GCA_903798255.1 Fraxinus quadrangulata
TATTTAATTTTTAAAATTAAATATTAACTTATATGTAAAAAAAATTATTTATAAGTAAAATATCACTTATGAGTAAAAAAATTCCATATAAAAGAAAATTTTACTAAATGACGTATATATAATTTTATTTTTTAAAAAAGCTTTCAGAACCGATAGATAATAAATTCTTAAACATAGGTTGGACAACTATAAAAATTGCTATTAAAATCATTCAAAATTGATTCGCTCATAAATATTTAAAATTGATACTTTAAAAAACGATGATAATCGGTATAACAAAACTCCCAAATGGTCCACTTTCAAGAAGGCTTTTGATTTTCAAAAGAAAAAGGGACTATTTATAGGGGTGAGGCTAAGTAGCACAGATGTCATTTGAAATTTCATTAATATGTGACCTTGCCAATTGACGAATTTTGATTGACCCTATTTATTTGTAATTATCCATATTATTGTGAGCTCACAATTGTTCCTGTCCGCATTGCGCATCTAAACCTCTTTCTTGTGCTTTAGAGTCACTTCGATATTTTTGCAAGTGACACTAATTGAATTATTTTCAATATAACACCAAACTTCTAAATTTTATTAAAATTACATAATAATTCCTAAAAAACATCGAAATTTTTGGGATGTCACATAACTTTTGTAATCAATATTTTCTAGCAAATCATGTTCAATAAATATCATAACTAGCCCATTCAATTTTCTTTGTGACATGAGTGACACATCTTCATCATCAAGTTGGGTCTCAAGATTATACAAGATTGTTTCTCTTATCAATATACTACAATTTTGCAACGACACCAGGTGGACATAGCTATAGAGAGGAGAACTTTAAATCATATGTGTTTATTGCTCTAGTTTATCCAATTTTATGTTTTTAATTGCTCCCGATAATATAAATTATTTACTTAATCCATAATAGTGTGTCTACGGACGAGGAAGAAGGCCAAGAGCCACAAGGCTATGGAGAAGATATAGAAATTTTTCCAAGAATATCCATTAATTGAAAATGTTTAAAACTACCAATATTTTTTTCTCATTAATACGTTCAAAAAATGTCCACCAAATGGCCCTTTCCCCAAATTATTTTGTCCTAAAAAAATTCCTTTATTTTAGCAAAGGATATAGCTAATTATATATAATTTTGTGAGTATCCCTAGAATGTGGCCTTTATAGTTGCACCACCTGCACGCCTTCAAGGTTGGCATGCTTATTAAAGTAGATTTTATAGCACTTCATCCGCAGTCGATATAATTTTCCTTATTTCTGAGAAAGTGGAAACCATTTCGCCATTATAACTGGTGCCCTATGAAATTTATATTCTTGAGTTGAAACAGCCTTAGGATGGCTTGCTTTGCCACTTGGGATTCAATCTTATCATTTGATCAGTTGCTTCATTTGCTCTTTATGCATCGACAAATTGATGTTCTTTTCTCTTTCTTTACATTTGGCAATTTCAAATGAACTCATCTCGAACTCTTTGAAAACCTCATATCAAATGTGAACTCTTTGAAACTATGCAGGCTGTGTGGCAGGAATATTTTCTTAATTGCCCTTTTTGGGGTTTTGTACATTATCTTGCTGCATGAAATGCTCACAAAATAATATACATCTGACTGAAATTCTGCGTGCATAATAGGAATGATTTTTTTTGGCAAAAGGGTGTTTTGTTTGGTCAACTGTCATATTAATTGCTGCTATACTCATTCTTTTTTCCTTCATCTCTAGATTTTTTTATTATTTGCTGACACTCCGTTTAACTTGGATCCCAACAAAAAGGTATATGAATTGTTCTTGGAATATATAATTTTTTGGAGGGCATTCATTTGATGAAATGCGATTGGTCGGGCATGCTTTTGTTTTAGGAAAACTTACACATTCTGGTTGTGAAGTAATCATTCACGAAATATAATAATATGGAACATTACTTTTAATTAGTAATATAACTTACCAGCAATAGAGAAAGAATGCGCGGAGATCATCTCTATTCAATTTTTGTAGAGAACAAAAGAAATTATTCTTCTTACTGCCCATGGATTAAACATTTATAAGAAATTCTTCATACATTGCAAACGAAAATAACATCGAATGTTAACCAACTATCTACTAAACCAAGAAAGACTCGTTGGAATCGCATAACCTAAGTCAAATTATGCATCTTTGTGAAAATGCTCGGGATACTGTTTATTCTGTCGCAAACTAGAACTGTACATCTTTCTGTAGGTATATTCAAGATCTAAATCCTTATTAGAAAATATGATATATTTGCTAAGTTTCAACAATTTTCTACCTGAAACTGTTAACAAATCATACTAGTTGAGGGTCCATTAACAAGTGATTATCCTTCACCATGGAAGGTTGAACCAGTGCAATTTTTGGTATCGAGGATGGCATTAACTTTGCCAGTAGGAAATAAGGCCCAAAATATAAGAAAGAAGTGGTATATAAATTGATTTAGAGAAGGATAACACATAGTTACCAATAAATTTTCTGCAAGAGTAATGTTATTCATCAGTAGTTGTGATTAGCATGCTATCTACGTTCCAATATGGTCCCAGTCAATTATTTCAATAAAGTCACTTTTTTTGGATAATGTGAACTTGCTGCTATATAAATCGCTGTAAATCACCGTTGATGAATGTCACTACTCATTCTGCAAGGCCAATACCTAATTTACCTTGAGGCTAATGGTAATGGGGTCAATAACTAGCTAACTTTTCACCCAATGATGTTACTGCAAAATTCAATTCAGTGAGCCCATCAATGCGTACAAATGCACTGAACGAGGGCACCATACGCCATTGTAGGCACGACTCATATATATGAACTAAGTTTCACAAAACAGAAATACAGGAATCTCCAAACTTTTACTGTCTCACAATAAATGTATTTCTAGAAGACTTAAAGTACACAACAACGTAGTAAAAGAATCAATGAGCCTTGTCGTGTCTATGCATGCTAGGCTTTCACCCGAATTATTTTGGCCACGAAAATCATACTCTATTGGATTTTATACGCAATAATAAAAAAGTGAAAGAGAGAAATCAAGACAAGTATTTAACGTAGTTCAACAATGTGCTACGTCCACAAGAAGTGAAGCAAGGATATTTTATTCAATATAAATAATAAGGTTACATTATCAGTATATATTTTATAATCCGAGCCCTGGTTCATACAAGACTTTAGGGCTCGTATAAAAAAATACTGATATACCATCTCGAGGTGGCATTGCCCCCACAATACCCTCAACCTATTCAGCATCCCTGGCAAACAAACAGTCATCACTTCATTTCGCTTCAGCATCGACCCATTCTTCCAGGTTTACCTGTATTCTACCATATATGAGCCACATACACAATACCTCAATAAACATCAATAGGAAACAAGCGGGGCCGCCTTGAGAACTTTGAGATCCTGGACAACTAATTATTATGAGGCCTTAAACATAATTTTCTACAAGTGGAGCAACACTAATTTTGATAGCCTATCTCATTGTTCAAAAGAAATTCGTGAAACAACCCTTGAAAATGTGTTCGATCTTAGGAAATTATTATTTATATCTTTCAAGCTGATTTGATCTCTTTAAGGGATTAAATGAGTTTAAATTTACAAATTCTAGTTTGCTTACTGAAAATAAACAAATACACAAATTCCATAACATATACTTTGGTCGATGAATGGTTGCTTCAAGATCTAATTCGAGGCCGAATGAGTAGCTCATAGGGCATGGGCTATTATTGTAACAGTAATTGTGTAGATAGTAATCTGATATTAAGCTGAAAAGATGAAACTAGATTGAAATTCAAACCATTTTTATAGGAAAAAATTACGGTTTGCGTCTTAACGGATTCAAATGCTTTGAAGAATTGAAGATTCAAGATTGAATGAGAAATCCCAGAAGCTCGGATTACGAAGAAGAAATGAATATTTAACGTCCCGTGTTGGTAAATAAACTATGGAAAGATTTAAATGTAAAAAATAATCAGGTGAACAAATAATGTTATAAATTATACATTTTTTTTAGGGGCTCCCTAACATTGGAGGCCCCAGGCCATTGCCTTAGTGGCTTTACCCCATGGCCTGCTCTGGAAACAAGATTAGTTCTCATCTCAACAAGGAGACACTAATCTATCATACACAAACATATAATGCAACTTTTTCTATTCCTCATTAATCTAAGTACAAAAATGAAAATATATTAATCACTATGATCCTTTCCCTCTTGTTTCAACTTAAGCAACATCTATGCTACTAACCCTTTTCTTTTAAGCTGATTAACGTATTAATTGCTATCTGTTTATGCTAATAATTGGTATGCATAGATAATTTTGGGTCAAAGTGTTGGTACCAAGCAACGAGTTCCTAAGACAAGCATGCCAAATACAAACCCCATTTGCACAGCGCACGCTAGACAACTCACTGGCCCACAATAGCACCACTCGCCCATTCTTTTCTATTCCAAAATCAAACTTTCGAGTGTTCTCATTGGCTTATTTTGTTCACTGCTCCCTCAAAATTTGTTAATTTTCTTTGTGTTTTCTTCCTACATTTTAGCTTCCCATTCTATAGTTACTTGTTCGAGTAGGTACTCAATTCTATTGTAGAAAATAGAACATAAAATCTTATTATATTCTATTTTTCACTTTTGTCGAATCTTATCTAGTGACGTTCTAAATATGTCTCAGGTGTGAGTTCATCAAGCATTAGTATATTAGCCTTAACAATCGACCCATTTCATATTCTAAAAACCTAGACCATTTATATCACAAGGGTATTTTCAAGAAACTCTCTATTTATAAAGAGTATCTTATATATAATACAGAGAATTTTTAAATTTAGAGAGTAAATTTTTTTATGCACTCCAACAATGTTTTCTATTTTGACTCTTTATTTTTTTTAATTAGCATTTATTAATTTCTCCTCATCTCTTATTTAACATAATTCTTTTATACGTTAATGGTCAGTCAATTCAAATATGATTTGAATAATTTAAATTGGAGAGTATTGAAATTTATAACTTATTAAATACAATCATAGTTTACTCTTTATTTTTAAAAGTTAAAATAGAAAGTTTCTTGATACATATTTTTAAGCATTGACTCTCTAAAATAGATAGTAATTTATATTTAGAGAATTTCTTTGAGATGCCCTAACGAACCATAACGAACCATTTTGCATAATCTTGTTAAAATTGTTATTTAGGTGTATGTAATATGTAATTATTACATTCTTGATCTTTACCATACTCTTATGTTATGGTTTAAACTCCTCATTCTGTAGTACCAAGACAGTAATGGAGCCAGGTGTCGAAATTGATGGAGCCTAATTTAACTGCGAAATCATTGTTAAAAACAAAATATAATAATATTAAAAATTAAAATACACAGTAAAAAAAATATAAAAAAACCTCAAATTTTAGTGAGGTTAATGAACCTACTGGCCCCCACCTCCCTCCGCCACCCGACCGAGAAAAATATAACATGTAACGAAAATGGAATCAAGTAATCAAGGTTCATTTTTAGTTCTAGAATTTCGTAATAGGATTTCACTATAATGGCAATTTCACACAGAGAAACTATAATGGCAATTTCATAACCACTATGCCAAGTTAATTGGCATCATACTGGGATATTTCCATATATAGTTTTTACTGATAATTAAGGAAAAATTGTAGTTTAGTAGCAGGCTTGATTCAAACCTTTCATTTGTGTTACACAAGTACCAAACCTTTCAGAAATTCTTACTTGAAGTCCAAATGGATAGTTTCCGTTAGTTTGATCATTAGATGACTAGAATAATAAATTTTGATTTATTTTAACCAAATTTTAAAGGGCCGGCATTGTAAATTTATATTTTTCACAAAAAAAAAAAATTAATTAAATAAAAAAAAAAACAAAAAACAAAACCACACCCACCCACTCTCATCTACTTCTTCCCAACCCCCTCACTCAACCGCCGCCGCCACCACCTCAACCTTCAACCCCAATGTCGCCTCAAAACTACTAGCTCCCTCAAGTAACGTCGCCACACCCGCCCACCACTGTCGCACACCGTTGCCTCAATCTCGAGACTTTTATCACATAGAGGAATCGGCAATGGTGCTCGCCTTTGAGCCCTCTATGTTCAACTTTAAGGCTGATTATCATCCCAATCAAACCTTCACGCCACCACCACCATCTAACTGCCATCTCTACCATCGCCTTTCCTCACCATCAACAAATTCATTCAATAGCACTACCACTTACACCACAACAATGACAAAATCTCAAAAACAAATTTCATTCAAAATCAGTTTCGAATTTCAGATCTACAACACAAAATGACAACTTGAAACTGAAAAATAGCATATAGAATTATAGAAAGAAATTGAAAATAAAGTTCCCTAATCACAATCTAGGGTGTTTGATTTGGAGGAATTGTTGAGAGCTTCAGTTGAGGTTTTGGTGAAGGAAACGACTGAATTCTTTGCTAGCTTTTGGCATATCTTTGCTTTCTTCATTGATTTGAATTTGTTTAATAAAAGTGGTGGATTTGGAGGTAGAAATAGAGGAAAAAGTTAGGTGAATCTCGAATTATTTTATTCTCTTTCCTTTGCTTAAATTAGGTAAATTAAAGACAATGGTGGTCGGCAGCCTAGGTGGTGGTGGCGATAGGCGACCTAGGTGGCGGTGGCAACAATTTTAGGACAAGGGAAGGGGGTTGTATAGAGATGGGGAAGAAAGAAATGGTTTGGGTGGGTAGGTGGGTTGTTTTTTATTATTTAATTATTTTAATTTATATAAAAAGTGTAAATTTTCCCATTTACCCTCTAAACATTAATCAACATTTGGTTAGATCATGGACATTTGGTCAACTAACCGTCAAATTAACTCAAATAATTTATTTGGACTTCAGGTGAGAATTTTTGAAAGGTTGGTACCATGTGTGGTACAAATGAAAAGTTTGGATCAAGTTTGCTACTAAATAAAATGTTTGGTACCGTAGTTACAATTTTCCTGAATTTCCAATGCGCTACACTACATCCTCGAGAGTTCAATAAATATCCTTTTCTTTTAGTGCTTTATACATGCATAAATAAAATTAATACAACAAATGTGGAATACATGTCGATATTTAATTAATTAATTAGCATAATTAACAATATTTTAATCAACTAATAAAGTTTCTTAGTTTGACCTAAAAACTTTCCAAAAGCAGCATTTTTGCGAAATTTCTATTTTTTGTTTTCTTCCATAGAAAAATTAAGATAAACATTATTGAAAATTATAAACCTAGATTAATTAAAATTTAATTTAATTAAACCTTTGAAACTCTGGACAAACAAGTAATCAGAACTGTCTAATTTCAGTTTTAATGGTTCCGATGGGAATGTGCATATTAATACTGTGTTCGTGATTGCAATTTGATAAGAAAAATTAATTAATAAGGTTGAACACGAATACCAAATATAACGTGACAAATTCCAAAGGGAAATATTACGAACCCCATACCGCGGGTCAAACAATCCACAAATAATTTTTATTAAAAATACAATTTTACCACCATTTTTTGTAATTTCGCAAAATTAACAAAATAATAATCAAAAGAACTAAGAACAACTCCTTTTTTTTTTTATTTGTTGATGAAGTGGAATCAAACATATTGATTTGACTTTATCACCACTTGGATTAAGAAACATCATTCTTAATTTCACGTCAAGCTTGATAAAAAGATAGGATTGTCACTAGTGCAACGATTTGTTTTTGAATTCTTCGAAGGCTTGAAGAAAACTTTTGCTTTGAAATTATTAATGAAGCATCGCATGTGTACTCTTTCTTGAATTCGGTCGAGCCTCAACTTTTAAGAATAAGGATGAAAATAATTTTTCATAGGTTAATTCCTTTCTTGATTTCTCACATTACTTATAGGTAAAGTGATCATCAAAATAAGGAATTAATTCTTACCTAATAAACTGCAAGAAACGTAATAAGAAAATTGGTATAAAATATATTAAAGGTGCATTTGATAGCCAATATTTTCCATGAATTTCTTATTTTCGTATTGTTTGATTGAAATTTTTTTTCATGAAAAATATTTTCCTACCTTTGGTCACGTGACCATATTTTCCTTGAAAATAAGGAAAATATTTTCTTTAGGGGAATGCAAATTTTATTTTTCAGGTAATTCACTCTCTTTAATTTTCTCATCTACGCACCAATAAAAAATGAATAAGTATAATATATTCCATATTAAAAACTAAATCAATCAAATACATTTAATTAATAATTTACATACAAATAAGTTATAGGCAATTCAATTGCCTAAATTTTATTTTCTTTCAATACAAATTCCATACTCGCAATCAAACACACTTTAAAAGATTTTCTAGATTTGTATATGGCCATTATAAGGAAAGGCAAAGTTAATTTACCATATTCTTATATTTTCCTTCTAAACAAGTGTGAAATACATATGATGATATAAAACCTAGAATATACGAGTTGTACTCGTATATCTCAAATCATATCATGTTATATAAGAAAACAAATAAAAATCACATCTCAAATATTGTGGGCGAAATTGCCACCATATCAGACAGTCAAGACTGGCTATCGTCTAACATATACACTTTTTTAACTGTTTGACAAATTAAAAACCAGCAATATATATATTAAAAAGCCAATCATTAAGATATGTAAAGATCTAGCAATAATACAAATTGTTAGGAGAAGATATGTTAATTAACTTTGGAGGACCGTAAAAAATACAATCGTGTTACAGGTACATCAAGTTTGACATCAAGTGAGTTGACAAATTTTTGTACATTAATTTTAACAATACTTTTTCCCAATCAATGACTAAATTTTTAACACATAAGCAAGATGTCAACTTTAATATCAAGGCAAGATATGCAAAAAAACATAATTCTAAAGAATATATTTGATATGCAAGAAAGTTATATTAGTTAGCCATTAGTTCTTCAAACGAGCAATGAATTTCAACATATGTGTTATCAAACGAGTCACCATTATGTTAAAAGATAAATTTCACGTATTAAACATTGAAACTTAATAATTAAATGAATGCTTGAGTAATCGGTTAATCATTGATGTTTTAAGATACAACCTAAGTCTCAATACAAATTACCCTATGTACATATTATTTAAAAAACTAGGTTAATACAGAATGGTTAATTTTCTTTAAATAATTTCTCTTGGAACTTTTCCCTATTAAACAACATGGCATCACTGATGGAAAATACATGTTGGTATTGCACAAAGACAACCAAAAAGGAAATACGTATGCAACTCACCTCAACATGCAAGTAATTCTTCCTACATGAATTCCTATCTTTTAGGTTGCCCTTGAATACCCTATAAAATAATTTAAGGAAAAAATAATAATGAAGAAACATATATACTTGATTATTAATCCATACTCCAAAGTGATTAATTTCTCCATGAGAGAGAGAAAGAGATTTATAATTCTCTTTTAATCATTCACAAACAATATATTCATTAAAATGTGTATGTATATATATCTGAAAATAGCAATTAACATACCCTTTTTCCTTTATAGTCACTTCATTTATTAAATAAGCAAATTCCGATATCGGAATCTGAAGTTGAAGTTGAACTCAAAAGCTGATTTAAGTTTTCTCCTTCTTCTCTACCACTTTGCAATAGAAGCAATCCCAAATCTGAATCATTATTAATAGCTTCAAAGCTCGAAACAGCATCGCCTTCGTATCTGTCTTCATGGCTCAGCTGAGAAGCAACAAACTTATCAAGATCCCTCCAATCTGCAGTTATCTTTTTTGAGTTGCATTCGACTCTAGTCTGTTCATCTTCTTCATTGATAGAGTTTTCTGATAGTACAGATACCAAACTTGGTTTTTTCATCGTTGGCAAGGACGGACTTTCTAGCTGGGGAAGTTGAACGAATTGATGATGATCAGCCGATGAATGGACAAAATTCAAATTTTTTGCTTCTATTTCTTGCTTGCACATGAAATTCTGGGCAGGAAAGTTTGAGGGCTTCCTTGTCATGTAATCAATAGGATCCACAACTGAGATTACACCACTTGGTTCTTCATAATAGTAGGTTGAGTCCCACCCTTCAATGCTCTTTGTTTGTCCAGTGGTTCGCTTTTTGAATGCTCGGCATACCACCCATCCTTCTTCCTGCAAGATCAAACAAACTTGTTCATCAAAGGTTAAAATGTGCACAAGTTCTATAAATAGAAAGTGTCAAGACTTGAACTCAAGATGTGTTCTCATGCTATGTTGAACCACCTCATTTATTAAACCAATAAAAATTACAATATTTAAATTATATCATTATGGTGTTGAGTCTTGTAGACAAATTAATAACTCCGCAAACTGGAGTTGATTTTTAAACATATTTGCCTATTTGGTCTCTACAATTTTTTACTTTTTATTTGTCTTTCAGTCTGGTAAAGGAAAGAAAGAGTGTGATCGAAGGTGTAGATGTAGGCGGAAAGGACAATATGATCAAAGGTCTTTCTTTAATTTTGATTAGTTGAAACAGTGAAAACCACATCCCAGAAAAGTGATTCCGAGTAGAATGCGTCCATTTGCGAACAAAGTAAAATGACTTTTTGACTTAAGAAGGAAACATCATGCATATATACTTAAAGATACTGCATGTAATTAAAGGAACATGCAATGGTTGCACAAGTGTCACGTACCTTTCAGAGTTGGGAAAATGGACCATGACTAAATGATGACTTTGTAAACATTATTCTTCAAGTGGACTTACTGTTTTAAAAGAGAATTTCATCGGTTTTTAGATGAATGTGTAAGTATTAAGATTATCCAGACATACGAAGTGGCCGTGTTCAATTGTATTACGATTTCTGGAATAATGCAATATAAAAAAGTTTTGAGACAGAGGGGTTGTGGCTTTCTGTTTAGTCCCATAGTTCAAGGATGAGTAGGATAAAGCTAGATACAGAATTATATATATAATTAAATGTGAATGAAGAAACTTGCCTGTGGAGGACCATTTTCTTCTGATTCAAGCCTGTATTCATGCATGATCCAGTCACTTTTCTGGCCATTTGGAGCCCTTCCTTTGTAGAATACGAGGGTTTTCCTCATGCCAATAAGTTTTGTTTTGTCATAAACTGCCTTGTCTCTTCCTGTTGCTTTCCAAAACCCTGCTATGGTTGCTCTATTTGTCCTTGTCCCAGTTGGGTACTTCTTATCTTTGTGGCTGAAGAAATACCACTCGTTCTGCTCTTCATATCCAATCCGGCATTTGTCTGTCCATTACAATTTTTCGTCATACTCTAACAAGAAACATGGAAAGAAGAGCAATATTTAGGCAACTATGTATGTACTAGGATGTTTTTTAATTTCATTCCATAAGTTGGAGTAGCTCATCAGAATAGATTTCGGAAAGCTTCAATAGAAATTCACGGTTTATAAAGTTTTCAACACCCTCTTCAGGTTAAGACGATCTTCAAGGAAATCGGAAATTATACATCCAAGCATCTAGATTTTGGACTATAATTAATAAGTTTACTTGGCCATGTCTATCATCTAATGATCTCTTGTTTGGGAAAATAATCTCCAACTCTCTTAAGATGAGAAAAAAGAGACTAAAGTTAAACCTGTTCAAATGCCTCACAATTCGAGAACACATCAATAAGAAATAACCCTACCTTGAAGATCCCATGGTTCAATTCTGTATAGATCAATATCTCTGATGACCTCTAGATCAATCTTCTGTGATGCAACCTTCTTCCTCAGATAGTACCCCACGAGCTCTTCATCGGTTGGATGAAATCGAAATCCAGGTGGAACACAAGATTCCATGGCGTCTAGAAGTAAATCAAGCCTGTTTATGTGTATATATGCTTAGATCTGCATCAAATTCACAACCAATTAAGATCAGCACCACTTAACTTCTTTTACGCTCCATCATCTCTAAATCATAACTATTCTTGTGTCAATATAAAGAGCAAAAATTTATACAGGCCAGAATGTATATTACCATAGAAAAAAAAGTTAAAAAGTGAAGAAGAAAACAATTATGAACCCTACATCAAAAGGTGACAAGTGTTATCAGATATAATCATCAACTCATTTGGTGGTAAGCAACACTCGACATTTTATCTCTGAAAGGTAATGAACGCGTGTTAAAAGAAAAAAGATTAAAAAAAACTTTTTTCCTTAACTGTTTAATGATTCTTTTGTGTGTTTTTTGGGTTATTAATTACAAGTAGAAACAGAAAGGAAACAACAAATGATGAGGTATTGCTCCTTATGAAAACCAAGAGGGTAATTGGAGATAGAATCGGACAAGTAATGATGTTGTCTTGTGCTGGTGAATGTGGAAATGACACTTGATTAGCATAATTTATAATTTAGTCGAATTAATATAAATTTATATGCATATGCTGGTCCCAAAAAATGAAAAAAACAATAGGGAAAAAGAAAAACACATAAATTTTGTAATACATTTCAGTAGTTTTTTCTTACACTTGATTGCTGTAAGAATGTTGAGTTCAGTGCCAAATGGACAAGGTGGATGAGGTTATCTGTATTTAGCACGCGTTTGTATATATCTATATCTATATCATATAATTAAAAGGTTGAGAGACAAAAAGAAGTGCAGCCTGCAGAAAGGGAATGTTTGAAAAGGAAAAAAGAGAACACTTCGAAAGGAATTTGCAGGCTGATGTATCCATTTAAGAGATGAACTCCGACCCTCTTGTCTTCTTGTCTGTAACAAACATGTCAAATTCTGATTATTTTCTTCTATAGGCACATAGATATTAGAAGTTAGTATCCCATTTTGAAAGCCAGAATAAGCATGTGGAAGATGATAGGGATTTACAGGAATTTCCTATTCTCTTTGCACTGCAATCATCAAATGATCACCAGGGTGAGGGTTTACTTTCTTTATCAGTTTTATCCAGAATTGGACATGCTAAAACATCGTATATAGATTTTCTCTGCCTTACATTTTTGTCTTCCTAGGTGGGGTGGGGTGGGGTGAACAGTTTGCAAAACCATGATCTTCATAAACCAAATGAATCAAATAACATGTTTCATGTGTAGGTAGAAGGCAATCAAGAATTTCAAATGTCCAGTGCATCAAATCCGTATATAATTCTTTCTTTGTTTTTAGGTAGATGAAACATGACTATAAATTCAGAGGCTCACCTGTAGCAACTAGATAATATTCTTGGTCGTCTATTGGTGGTAACAGTACAAAACAATGCAGAAGACAAGAAAAAATGAAAAGAAGAGAGACAGAGCGAGAGAGAAAGCCAAGGTATTAAGGAGTAAAAGAAGTGAGTATTAAAAGGGAGGAAGGGAGAGAAGAGAGGACCACTCAATTGCGCATGGGCTTGATGGTTGTCCCCATTGCTGACGTCAACGCTTAGCTTGCTACAGACGCCCTTATATATATATATTATCTCCTTCAATTTTTAATTACTTCAAGCAGTGAAGTGAAGCAGATTCATACTTCACCCCCCCACGCCCCCACCCACCCATGTAGTGTTTGCCCGAATTTCTCTGAACAAACCAAACAAATCAATCCAGTTTAAACTTTTTCCTTATTTTGATAGAAATAGTAAGTGATCGAAATTGAAATGCAAAAGTAATAGCATCGTCAATGAATTCCATTAATTGCTATTTAGGTGATAATTATATTAGAAAGACTTCTAGCTTACGTGACATTAATGTCTATTGAAAATACATTCAAGTTTGTTGACCTCGAAATTCGACAAGATACGTGACCAACGGATCTCAATTTCACTCTCCATGTCTAAAGTTTTGCACATTTGAACAAAGTGTTAATACACGTGACCTCTTCTTCAATGGTGAAGGAGGCGGCGATAAGAATTGTGATGCCCTAATCAATCAACAGGAGAAAGATATTATAGGTGTGGGAGAGACAATGGATATAAGTAAAATATGATCTCGGTTGAAGGTAAAATACAAGTAATAAATGGTTGATGTATAAAGTTGCATTACATTTGTAAGACACTATGCCCTTGTCTGGTTTGGATTAAAATCAAAATTAAAATATCAAGTCAAAGTTAATAATTAATTTTAACCAAATATTTTATGAGATCCACAACTTTTCAACCATGTATTTCATCAATTTTTATTAGAATCTACTAAAAATTTGATTTTAATTAACACTAAACAGAGAATAAGTGTGAGCCTATATAATGGAAGGGAAAATGTGATGTTCGTTGGATGCCAACATATGGTCTCATCCTAATGACTTACGAGTTGGACTTGATAGGTGTCAATCTCATACGTCCTAGGACTATGGTGATATTAAATGAACTGAAAAATAGCTACCCTACATTGTAAGCCTGTCAAGTAAAAAGTCGATAAAAAGCACCTCTACAGAGCTATCAAATCTGTCAAAACGTATGAAATATATTCATACGAAATATCTTCGGTTTGAAGTGGTATCATAGAAGATGTTTTATTAAAGAAAGACCTATCACTTCAAAAATAAGTTGTAGCAACTTAAGATAGTCGCTTCAAACGTGAAGCCTCCGATGAGGTGTTGTCGCTTCGATCGAGGCATCTAAGACAACTCGCCCTTATGTCTAATCAACTTTGCTAGGCTTAAAAGGACAAGGTAATGTGAAGAGTGGACCTTTAGTGGCTTTTTGCTATTTCTTAGCTAGTTGTCACGTAACCTACCTCGTCGGATGAGACGTAACAAAGTTCAAAATTCATTTCTATTGATTCAATCAATAACTCAAAAAGATTGTTTATGTGTATTTTAAACTTTAAAAATAAATTTAAAAAATCAAAAGGAATGGAGAGAAATAGAGAGAATTTAATTGTGGGTAAAAATCAAGAATCGAAAAGTAAGAAGAGAATTTTAAATATTTTGCTGATAACTAACACCGTTAATAAAGTTTCTACATCTAGACAATCTTCGACAATGTCTACATCTTCTTTTGGCAAGTCGGCTAATCAATGATCTAATCAAATTGCATCGAAGTTTAATTTTTTTGACATTTTCTACTTTTGATTTCATGGCCATTGATAATCAATCTACAACAACATTGAAGATACTCTAAAATGCAGTTATTTATAATTCATCATAGTGAATGCTTTTTATTAAAATCGAGAAGTTTAAATAGAGGTCTCACGCCTTCCAGTGTGTCTCTATTCAAAAATGACAATCCTTATGTTCTTTCATATGTTATGAGAAATTAGGATATCATGACCCGATATAAGGTATAAATGCCTATTGATAATGGTAGTGTCAACTACATTACACTATAATAGTTTTCTTGATCTCATTGTTAGCACAATATTAATGTCTGAACCTAATGTCAATGTATTCTCACAGTGCTTTGATACCAATTATTATGTATTAGAAAAGTAATAAACAAGAAGATATCAGAAAAATGTGAACCTAACGCGTAAATATATAGATATTCACTCGTATTGTAATAGCTACTCATAGCAAGTTCATTTAAATCGAGAATAAGACGTTTATAATTGAACATCACACCCCTAAGTTTGTGAATCTCTTGAAAAATGGCCCACCTCAATTCCTTTATTAGGAAATTAAGTAAGTTTGTGGTTGAGGAAATAAGACAACAGTGTAACTAATTAGCATGAATTGCTATCTAAGTAGCAAATAAATTGATAAAAGTTAGGTCATGCAAATTGAAAAAAAATAGGTCTACATGGGTCGATGTCTAATGAATAGACACACTATCTCAAAATTAGCCCCTTTTTAATAGATTTTTTTTTTTTTGGGGTAAGAATGAGTTTTTGAAATAGTAAATTTTGGGAGATTATGTAATTAAAAAGTAAGTAAATTTTTTGGATTTATATAAAGAATATTTTATTTGAGAATGTGTGATTAAAAATGAGTATGTGAAGAAAGAATGATTGTAAAGCAAGGGCTGTTTCCAATGAGTTCTATTTTAAACACAATATTGTTTTCTAGGTCTTTTTTTTCCCTTAAAATAAAAGTAAAATCATATTTAAATTTGTATAGAAAATACAAATATGTATAAGAAATATAAATCTTAGAGATAGTATGCCTAATAGAGCTTCTAAATTTAAACGAATCTATAAAAATTCTCTTTTTTAATCTACAACATGAGCTTGACGGTCCATGCCAACTTGCATTGGATAGTAATTTTTCTAAACATTGTGTATTTTGCTTATATGGTAAGTTTTTTCGCCATCCACGGCACATTTGAGATGCTCTAGACGTTGGTCATTCAACCAGGTTGAACCAAAGTTGCACTTAGCAAATACGACTTCCTTCTTTTCATCTTCGGATTATATTTAGCCCCGTTTTGGTTTAGATAAAAATCAAATATTTAATAGATTTTGATCGAAGTTCATGAAATATGTGTTTGAAAAATTGTGAAATTTCATTAAATGTGTGATTAAAGTTTGAATTTTAATCAAAATTCTTAATTGTCAAGACATCAAATTAATTTTACGTGTTCAATGCATATGAAAAACATAATTACAGAACCACAGTAAGCCCCTAATATTTCAATAATAAGATATGAAATGCAACAAGTTTGTGGACAACGAGCTTTCAATTGAAGTCTTTTGTTTGACTCTAGAGCTGCATTAACTAATTTATTTAAAAGCCATACTTCGTTTCTTTCTTTAAAAGTTGATTCTTGAACGACTCTTAGTCCCTGTTTGGACTCTATTAAAAATGTATTTTAGGATAATAATTTTTTGGAAAACGCGTGATTAACAAATGAGAAAGAATTTTAAATTTACGCGTAACATTATTATTGAAAAATATGTGATTGAAAAAATAAGAAAGAAAAATACATTTTTTTTTTAATTAAAATGGAGCTGAAACACGGGCTTAAGTGAGCTGAATCAAGCTAATATTAAAAACCTCGAATGCGTAGTTTTGTTGTGTTCACGAAAAATATTAGGATCCAAAACAAGTAGAATTTTTACGATATTTACTTTTATATTTGATAAATGTGTTTAAAAAATTGTAATTTCTTTACTGTTTAAAAATAAATATAAAATAAAGTCCTCGGAAATCTACTATTGGCACATTTGTGACGTGAAAATTGGATCGAACCAACCAATTAATGATTTGAGGAGAGAGATATGGGTGTTTTAAAAGCGTGGCAGTCAACGGTTGGTGGAACCCAACACTACTTTACGTAGAAGACATCCAAAAATAAATTAAAGATATATCCTAAAGGACAGTCTTAGTTTTTTGAGGCACGTGTGGGCCTCCACTTCACCTTCAAAGCTATTGTGTTTTTATATTATAATAATAAAAATAAAGAAACACATGGAACATATTTTTCGTTAATCACAAATGCGGGCCGAGTTGATGAATTTATTAATGTCCGATGGTTCAAAATGAAAAAAATTTATTTTACTTAAAATTAATTTGACGTCATTGTTTGCAAAAGAAGAGTTAAATTCGGACTATGGATGAAGCGACAAGATTTAATATATTGGATTATTTTATTTAACATTCTACATACTGTAATAAAGGCATATACAGTATATAGGCTTTAATGTATGACTAACTAAAAGGGTTGAATAGGTTTTATTTTGTTTTAAATTAAACACTCCTCGTGGCGTTACTTATTAATATAAAAAATAAATAACGTACAATTTAGGAGGGAATTGAGCCTAACCTCTAGAATAGCAAGCTTGCAAAAAATCATAAAATAAATCGGCTACTAAATTTCATGTGTTCCGGTAATGCTTCATGTCATCATGCGCCTAGTTAGATACTTGGTAGACTCGTTGCCGTATGAACTAGCTTCTGATGATCTTGTCGTCTGACCATATTTCAAATCCGGCTAGTCTATCAGATCATCTATTTCCCCGTTGATATATTCAAAAGTATCCCCAAGTAGAATAGGTTCTAATTAATTTTAAAATTATTTATCAAATTAAATTCATTTTTCGATTTATAATAAATTTGCAAACAAGTAAATGATATCCTTAACAAGATTGAGGAGTTCATTTTGTTATATACATGAAGATTCCACAAGGGACATCACTAAACTTTCTTGAGAGGTGTGAGATTTGTAGTGTCAAGAAAGAGACGCAGAGATGATATATCTCTAACCCTAAAATGAGATCATCACCCCTTTTATATTTGCATCCAACGGCGGGGATACACCATTGCACTTCAACGGCCCAGATAGCTCCTTGGTGCAAAAACGTGTGACGCCTTTTAAGCTGTACTTATAAGAAATATGCTTTTGGGTCAAGTCCCTTCTCTCTCTCTTTCTTGATACAAACTTTCGTGATAATTGAAAGATCCCTAAGTGCATCTCACCATATTATACAGTTAAGCTTCATTATTTCTTGTTCCTGCGAAAAAACCAAAACTGATTTAGTACATGTTCAACAAGGGATAAACTTAAAAGTAATTACATAAAAAAGCCATGTGATGTTATGTAAGAAGTCGATCCTAGAAATAAAGTAAACTTTTGTCTTGAATTGTTCTTGCCTTCTTAAGGTAATTCTACAATTTCCTACAAAGTGGTGTATATTTAATAAAAAATTTAAAAAAATCTGGGAATGTAAATAGTTTATAAAGCCCTCCAAACTAAAGGATTATGTGGAAGTCAAAAGAGGGGGAGTAATGTGATGTGGACACGGTTGTTGATACAGGTAGGGCGGTGCGGTCGGCCGTGGGTCTCCCATCATGCGGCGGAAAGCATCATTCAATTCACTCACACCCTTTTCGTCCCCACCACCACCACCACTACGGATAGTAGAGCTCGCTCCTTAATTTGTTCTAGCTGGGACGGTGTCGTGTCTTCCTTAAACATCTCTTTCTGTGTTAATCCACTTTTAACCTTTAACTTATAAGATAAGATACAACACTATTGAGCAATATAAAAGCAAAAGTTAAAAATTAAAATTTTATTGTACTGTTTATCAATGTCTCCATAGAACTTTTATGTATGTAGTTTCTCGAATAATTTCTATTTTTATTCATGTTAAAATGATCCAACATGACTTGAAACTCTTCAATCTAAATTATTTTTTTGAGTTGAAAATAAAGTGTTTTTGTTGAACCAGTTAATTTAAAAACTATTAGATGTTGTCTTTAGCACGTCTAATCGTTTAAGTGGGGTTCAATTTTTTCTATTAGAGTCTAACACTTGCACAATTCATTTAATGAGTGACGACCAAACTTGAGCGCAGCCATAAAGATCAAATTTACTGCAAATATTTTTCAATTTTGAAATGCCCATTTTGATTCCTATTTTCTGTTTTTACTTTTTACTGCAAAATGGTTTCACTTGCATGTTAATTTGACCTCAATTTTGATTTTTTTCCTCTTGTACTTTCGTATATTTCAAATTATAAGTCACTTTCTTTGTTAAGAGTATATGTGATTTCTTATTTTTTTAATATATCTCCATTTAATGTATCTTGTTATCAATAAATATGAACTACTCATATCTAAATTATTATTTAATGTATCGATGTATTAGGAAAAATATAAGAAAAAAATTAAATTTTCAATTATATTAGTTACATTTTCTTAATTTATATTAAAAATAAAACAAGCCTATGGGAGGAATGTAATGCATAAAAAGGATGGACGAGGCAAATATACTGTCGGCAAACGTACCCGTCAGTGTAACTATCAAAAGGAGACCCTTGTTGGGGTGGGTTGGGGTGTGTCCCATGATGATCTTGCACTGTTGACATCGACCTTCCTCCAAACAATCCTCCTCCTCTCTCTCTCTCTCTCTCTCTCTCTCTCAAAGAGTCGATAAGTGTAAATATGCTATGAAGCTTATCTTATTTACAGGTAAAAATGGCGACTTACTTTGACAGTAAACCTTTAGAATAAATAACTTTGCCTCTGTCGGGGGAATAATTCATAAACAACTTTATTTATAAATTTATCAAAATGATAAGAGGTAACAAGTGCATAATATTTGTGCATCAATTAAACTACGTAATTGAATATGAAATTTGACCATTTATAAATGATGTATAAATTTTGTCAAGTGGAGGCTTAATTATTTCTAACAGCTTTAACAAGTAAATTTACTTATAAGTAACTTAGTTAAACTTAGCCAAACAAACAAAGCTTGACTACTATAGACTACCATATTTTCCTAGCTACATTCTGTCCATCTCTCTTTATATTGAGGTGTGAAACACAAGCTTCTTGTACTGGTTCTTTACTATCATTGAATTTATAGTGGAAAGCAATTCAAACATTTGTCGAGGATAACATCTCACCATAAAAAAAACAAGTGAGATTATAAGCACTTTCAGACAGGAATCACGAGCAATTATTTGGCGCCCATTATTTACATTTTGGTGAAATTATTGTTGTCTTCCGTGTAACTTGTTGTTCTATGAGATTATGATTGATCATCATGTAAATTAGCTAGAGTGGATTAATCTATGGAAATTAACCAATCATTATATCTATAAAGCTAGTGTGACTGATTGAAAACTGCACATATTTTTGCATGAAAATGGTGTTATGTCATATAGTGCTAATTAACTATTCTTGGTGATGTCAAAATCAGGGGGAGGCATATAGGGTAAATTTTGGAGATTTTGATGCCATGGGGATATTAAAAAGACCCTTTTCCTATGGCATGTGGATGTGGGAAGAGAGTGGAAAATCCATAGCTTACTAAAAAAAAAATAGGAACTTGTTATTCGAAACTAAAACATTTTCCTTTTATATCGTTGCAAGTCGTGAATATAAAAAGACTTGTGACTATATAAAAGGGTAAAAGGGCTGTATACTATGCTGTCTTGCGTTCTCTACTCTAATCGAAAGACTATAGAAAGCTCGATACTGGGATGAATTTCTAAGTTTGTAAAGAATAAAGCAAATGATGCTATACTTGTTTGGATTGTTACATATGCACATATTTGTTAATCCTTGTGACAGCATGGGATGATAGAGGAATAATATTGATGGGTAAGTGATTCACTTCAACAGGACCTCTACAAGCACAAGTGGTTGAGATGGACCTTGTGAAAGAGATGGAATGGAAACTTAGATGCCAATGATGTTCACAGGTGAGCTGAGGGGTCCATATTTAGTGGTGGATTATGCCTTACCAAATGGCTTTGTTGTGACAATTCCTCATTATCATGTTCATTAGTAACAAAAGATTTTTTCTTTGTCGGCAAAAGAAAACATGCTTTTGAGAAAAGAGTCACTATTTCACCTAGAACCCGTACCGATTTGATAGTTTGAGAAAAATCGATCACGATTTTGATTTCTGACTGTCTGTGTCTCTAGCGATGCTTCGGGCAAACTTTAACTAGGGTGCCCTACTCCTACCCCAACTCTCACCTTCGTCTCTGTTGCCTCCG
>CAIGRB010156655.1:0-12500 GCA_903798255.1 Fraxinus quadrangulata
TGTCTCTCATCTTGCTTTTGCTGATGATATGATTATATTTACCAATCGACAGAAGAAGTCTATCAGAAGGGTCATCGCTTATTTGGAGCACTACGAGGGGATCTGTGGCCAAATGGTGAATAGGTACAAGAGTGGTCTTATAATGCCTAGGCTGATATCTAATATTCAAATACGGAGGTTAGTGATTTTCACTGGATTTTCACATCAGAGACAACCGTTCACATATCGGGAGTCCCTTTGTTTAAAGGGGCTAAGAGGAGCTTTATGTATGATGATCTCATCATAAAGGTCAGGAGTAGGATTTCTGGATGGGCTTTACGCATTCTTTCTCCTGGTGGTAGGATTACTCTACTGAGGTCTGTTCTCTCCTCTATACCACTGTATTTATTCCAGATTATTCGACCTCCAAAGGTCATTCTGAAAAGTTGGGGAGTACATTTGCACGATTCCTATGGGATTCTAAGGATTATGAGCGTCGTCTACATTGGCAGAGTTGGAAGGCGATTTACCTTCCTACTGACGAGGGAGGTTTAGGCTTTAGATGATTAGAGGATACGATGGACGCATTTTCATTGAAGCTATGGTAGCTGTTCCGATCTCAGAGTTCTCTTTGGGCTCAGTTTTTACTGGGCAAATATTGTAGATGGACACATCCGTCGCTTGCAGCAGTTTCCCACTCAACCTCTCATATTTGGAAGAGATTGAAGAGATTTGGACTATGCACTAAGATACACATTGCGTGGCGCCTTGGGATAGGGTAGATAGTCTTTTGGTATGATCGTTGGATGGGTGATTCTACATTGGCATCCATTTTTCCACACAAACAGCACAATTCTGCGAGGGTGCAGGACATTTTCGAGAAGAATTGATGGGATTTGGGTGACTACTATAGGCTCTTCCATCAGCTATGGTAGAGTAGATTGCGACCATTTCACTATATCTTGATGTCTCGGATCGTATTTTCTGGAGGGCCACATCAGATGGTAGATTTACTACTAAATCAGCATGGCAGCTGATCCGCTCTAGCAGGCCAGTGCAGGATTTATTTCGCCTACTGTGGAGCTCTATCATACCTCATACCATTTCTTTCTTCTGTTGGAGATTATGGCAGGACTTAATACCAATTGATGTCATTAACCAGAGGAGGATCGACNTATTCTAGATAGTTTGCAAAGACCGGACACATTCGCATAATTATTTCCCTATTGATTCTCTGGTATCTTTGGATTGAGAGGAATAATGCAAAACACGAGAACATATGTATGAGTTCGAGACGTATTATCTGGATAGTTTATCGTATGGTATCCTTCCTCCATATTGGTGGACTATTCCAACCGTTACATTGGCGTAATGACATACAACTTGCTATACTTTTGGTATTTCTTTGATTCTCCTCCCATCTCCTCTCCCTATCATGGTTTGGTGGAGCAATCCATCATTTGGATCTGTCAAGATCAACACCGATGGTTGTGTCCAGGATGGGTTTATGAGTGGGGGAGGCATCATCAAGGACCACACAGGAAAATGTATCGGTGCTTTCTCAGCTTCATATGGGCAGTGTATGATAGTAGAAGCAGAATTCAGGGTTATTTGTGATGGGATACTACTGGTTAGAGATCTTGATTTGTCAGATATTTAGGTTGAGGCAGACTCGACTGTGCCCATTCACTGGATCACTAGATGTAGTGGACTGTGGCCTATCCAGTGGATACTCAGACAGATTGCAGATATCATTTCATTTGACAGAAATATGATTTCCCACATCTTTAGAGAGGGGAACCAAGTTGCAGATGCACTTGCTACCAAGGGTTGGCATCATCGTAGATACCAGGAATATGGACCAGCTGACCTACCACGACATATCCGGGCACTTGCTTAAATTGACAGATATGGTTTGCCCAGCCCTAGAGTTTAAGTATTTGTATTTTGTTTTTACTTTTATTTTTGCTTACACTTGTGCTTTTTGTAAGGGAAGTAGTACTTATTTTCTACTACTTTCCTATTATTCTTTACCTTTATTGTAAGGGAAGGTAGTACTTTCTCATTTATTGATTTTATTGATATCATTTGTAACCACGGTATTTCTCTACTACAAGTGACGACATATTAATAAAATCTCTGAGGTTCCACCCTCCTTCCACTAAAAAAAAAAAGAGTTTGATCAATCAATCAAAGTTTTTTGATATAAATAAGTAGAAGAAATAAATGTAATGTAAGCTTAAGGATTTTTTCAAAAAATATTTCTCTCTTTTAATACTCTTGAAAGTCCTTCGATTGAATGAAAAAAAAAAGAGAGAACCTATTTAAAGAGAAAAATTCTCAAAACTTTGTGGGAGTTCGAATTATGTTCCGATCGACCGCCACAAGTCCGGATGACCAGAATATAGTCGTTGGACAAAAAGTCAGAAGTCGAAATGGCCAAATTTTGGACCGTTGGGTTTTTTGGTAGAGCGCCATCCAGTTAATTTTTCTCGTTTTGACCCAATTTGATCCGATTTGAATATTTTGAAAAATGTGGACTTTTAGAATGTTCTTTAAACTAATTTTCCAAGGCGAGTGACGTTTCAAAAATATGATCTAAGTTCAAATGTCATTTTAAAAATCAATCTTACCTTTGATTAAAATATTTTATGTAAGTGACGATCAAAATAGCTTTTAGTGCATAAAATGATTTTTGAGCTTTAATCATTCATTGCTAGAAATCAAAGTAACTTTACATTTGAACTGAAAAGCCTAGTCTTTAATATTTCTTTGAAGTTTGGTTTTGAAGTTCTTGTGTTGATCTTTCATAGAAGTTCGACTTTTAAGCACTTGTCTTGAATGTTTGACTTCGATCTAAATCTTTCTTTGTGAGTTCGAATTATAATGATAGTCTTTGATTATGATTTTTCGACAATGATCGATCAATTTATTATTTAATGCTTTGAAGACTACGATCACTAAATTCACTTGTTAGTAAACAAGATTGTCTTGTTTGTTTATGATCAAACAATTTCCTCCGTTTTGATTATGACAAACAAGATGATTGGCAAAGTACTACCAACATTTAATAGGGAATTAAAATCTCAAATTCAACATGTATTCCATATATTTTACAAATTAATTGACATCCATTCAAAGCATATAGATAATTAAAAGTATATCAAATCTAACTCACTAATTTTTCCCTTTTGACATAAGTATAAAGATAGCACATATGAGAGCAATATTGTGGCGTTTATGATAAAAACTTTAAAATCAACCATAGGAAGGAATAATATTCCTTCTAAACACACACACACACACAATACCAAATATATTGGTAGTTTAAGCAAGAGGATAATCATCACTTTTTTTAGCAAAATACTGAAAAAAGCATGAGTGATGAGATGGATAAAAGAAAGTGAATTTCTGGTCGGCTGACTTGCAGTTGCGGTAGACCTGTACAACTTGCATGTAGGTTCTATCTTTTTGGTCGACCATTTCCAATCGATTGGCAGTCATCCAAAAACTATAGAAAGATGGAAATGACGAATTTCAATGTGTTAAGTAAATTTCAATCAATAATACTCATAGAACCAATTCTAAAAGCATTTAGTATGAACACAATTTAGTCAGATAAGTCAATTTCATCGATAATGTCCAAATCTCTTCGAATATATGAAATTCTATCAAGTGTAAGAGATTTAGTGAAAATGTTCGCCAAAGAAGAAGAGATTCAAGATTTCAAATTTTATCTTCATGTTCTCAATTAATCAAAAAATTGGGTAATATCTTTTCACTTAAATATAATTTCTTGTAATTTCGATATGTTAGGCTAGTCTTATACATTGCTACGATGAGATAAACCATTGTTTTGAAATTTTTAATATTAATTAATTATTTTGACGATTAGTATGTTTATTTTCTTGGATGTTTATTATTATTTTCACCGGATTTTCAATTAATTAGCTACTAATTGAAATGATTTATTGGAATCTATTATTATCGAGAGAGATAATACGTTTTTAGCTAAAAATAATAAATATTGTAAAGTTCGATAGGGGATAGAGATATATCTCTATGCTTTACATGATTTTCATAGGTGTTCTAAATCATTTAATGCATTTATCATGTTCGCATATTTCATCGAGAGATATGAAGGTCACATGAGGGAAATATATTTGATAACTATCGAGAGAAATTTTCAATTAAATTAGAAACATTGACCAACAAGATTGATTACAAATTGTCAATTTAATTCGTTGTGCTAAAAATGGATTAACAAGGGGGATTCGACATCCTAGCAATACTTTCACATATTTGAAATCAAATCAGTTAAATTGCTTTTTAGTTTAATCGATAATTTAGACATTAGTATAGAAAATTCAAAATCTATTTACTATTCGTTTAAGATTACTATTAATTTGAACTCGGTTGAATACTTTGCTTTCGTAGGTTCGACACTCTACACACTACTATATTACTTGTTCATGATCCCGTTCACTTACAGGAAATCAAAGGATCAATCACATTGAGATGGTAGATTTAATTCTATTCGAAAGGTTTATTAAATAATTTAGGAACATTGGTATTAAAGAATGAACATATATTTTCATGATGTTGAATTGTATTAAATTGGGTTAACATGGGGACTTAAAGTTTTAGTATGTGTTCAACCTAATTTTACTAGAGCTTTCATTAATTGCTTTGTAGAATAATTAGTATAATTGGTTAATTAGTATAAATTCTTCAATCAAACTCGGCTATTCGATCAGAGTTAGTATTAATTGATACTAGATTAAATACATAATCTCCGTGAAACAATATCTTATTCATCATTACATTATTACTTATCTACAATACGATTATGGGATTTCGTGCGACCAAAATGTTCAATTACAGAAGAACACGAAAAATACTCAATCTCACGGTCTAACTTTTCTCAAAATATAAGTACAAATGAAACCCCTCAAAAGGAGGAGTGTAGTGCCGTCATATTCACAGCTCCTCTATTTCACTCAGAAATTACAGAAAAATCATTAAGAAGATTGAACAGTAAGATAAGATGAAAAAACGAGAGAAAGAGTGCTGCTAGAGTTCTCAGATAACCCTAGTGAAAAGATGAACTCCCAATGTATATGAGATAACACCAAAACCTCCACCCAATGGACTTAATCATCCCTCTAGTCAGCCATCTAGACATAAGACACAATTAAATGATAAAATGTATCCCAGGAACGCGTTTTAATCTATTCCAGAGCCCTCACATTAGATGAAAAACAAATTGGACCGGGTCACTCAAGGGATTTCAATAGTTTTGGGCCATCATCAATTGTATTGGCTAAAATCTGAATCTGATAGAATATGAAAACAAAGAGGAAGAAGAAGTTAGATTTTCATTCATCTACAAAAGATAAAAACCGGCTGAAGCCATACATATACAAAACTATACTTCAAACCATGGCTTTCTACCTACTACACCTTACGCATATGACATCCCACACTTCTACTACAATACCATACTTTACTTAGCTTATAAAATGCAACTTAAGCTAGGATTTAGTACATTAAAAACATTGGACAATGACAACAAAAGTATCAAAGCTGAAAGTCTAATACTCCTCCTTGAGACTTTTGTTGGAAACACCAAGGCAACTCCTCAATGTTTCAAATCTTCCTTTAGGCAATGATTTAGTGAAACTATCAGTATATTGGTCCTCAAAACTGCAATGCAACAGTTCCACATCCTTTCGATCTTGAGAGTTTCTCTTATTAAATGATATTTGATTTTTATGTGCTTTGTCATTCCATGAAACACCGGATTTTTCACCATTGCCACAGCTAACTGATTGTCGCAAAAGATGGTTGTGCCTACTTCTTGTTTGTGCTTCAAATCCTCCAACATTTTCCTTAGCCAAATTGCTTGATTGGTGGCCTCAGAGGCTGCTATGTATTTTGCCTCAATAGTAGATTGAGCTATGGTTTTCTGCTTAATGGAATTCCAGCACACTATGTTTGAACCAACATAAAACACATAGCCTGAGGTACTCTTCATATCATCAACTAAACCAGCCCAGTTACTATCTATAAAATCGGTGAGCAACAGCCATTCTGTTTTTCTGAATCGAATTCCCAGCTCCTCTGTCCTTTTACATATCTCAACACCCTTTTTGCTACCTGGAAATGAAGTTCACTTAGCTCCTGTCTAAATCTAGATAAGATATTAATAGCAAAAGAAATATCTGGTCTGGTAGATGTCAAGTATAATAGGCATCCAACTATACTTCTATACACTTTCTCATCTACCTTCTTGGCTCCATCATCCTTCATCAGTTTCAGGTTTAAAACTAATGAAGTATACACTTTTCTTTAGCATATCTCTAATGTATTTCTTTTGGCAAACAAATCTCCCATTTTGAGTCTGAGATATTTCCATGCCAGGGAAGTATTGCATCTTTCCAGTCATTTCAAATATCTTTTTCAGCTCATCTTTCACCTGCTACCAGTAATCAGAAGATCATCCATATATAGTGAGATGATGTCCATTTCCATTTTCTCCTGTAACATCTCATCCTTTATGTACAAAGTTTGCTCATTCATACTTTTCAAAAACCCAAACCTGCTCAGATGTTCATCAATTTTGCAATACCAGGCTCTACGAGCCTATTTCAAGCCATACAAGGCTTTTTTCAACAAATAAACTCTGTCTTCATCCCCATTAAGTTGGAAACCTTCTGGCTGATCAATAAAATTTTTTCCTCCAAATGTCCACTCAGAAATGCTGACTTAACATCTAATTGGTAAATCACCCAGCCTTTATGAACTGCTATTACAAACAGCAATCTAATGGTTTCATACATTGCTACTGGTGCAAACGTGTCATTGAAGTCCACACCATATTGTTGAGCACACCCCTTCACTACCAGCCTGGCCTTTAGCTTGTTCCCTGAGCCATCTGGATTCAACTTTGATTTTTACACCCATTTCACTCCAATTACATTCTTATCTCTTGGTCTTTCAACCAGCAGCCAGGTTCCATTTTTCTCAATCATATTCAACTCCTCTTTCATTGCAGCCAACCATTCTTTTAAGTTTGCAGCCTCATTAAAGTTTGAAGGTTCCAAAGTGGATGAATTACACCTATCATATATATCTGCAAGTGGCCTTGTTCTCTTAACAATATTCTGTAAATAAGACTCACTATGAGATGCTGCCTCTTCTCCATTGACATCAACATCATTTATCTGAGGTGTTACTTTTGGAATTTGAGATTGACAGTCACCAGTTGATTCCCAATTCCAAGAGGCTTCTTCATCAAGTTTAATGTAGAGATTATCTTCTTGGTATGAGGATTGAAGACTCTATAGCCTTTTGCATTGCTGCAGTAGCCTACTAGAACCCCAACCTTAGCCTTTTGAAACTTATCTTTCTGTACTTCAGGTACATGTGTATAGTAGAGACTCCCATATACTTTCAGATGAGAGACATCTGGTTTAGTTCCATACCAAGCTTCAAAAGGAGTCTTTTTATCCAATGATTTTGTAGGCAATTTGATGAGTAGATGCACAGCAGTATTCACAGCTTCTGCCCAGAACACCCTTGGAACTTTCTTCTCAATCATCAAGCATCTAGCCATCTCCATAACCGTTATGTTCTTCATTTTATCCCCATTTCTTCACAAAATTTGTCAAACTGCTGCAGCAATACTCTGTTCCATTATCAGACCTGATGGTTTGATTTTGGTATCATACTCATTTTCCGCCAAGCTTTTGAACCTTTGAAACCCACTTGACACCTCTAATTTCATTTTTAAGAAGTATACCCAGCACATTCTTGACATATCATCAATGAAGAGAACAAAATATTTGCTTCCATTCAAAGTTGATGTCCTCATTGGTCCACAGACATTTGAGTGAATCAGTTCAAGTCTTTTTGTAGCCCTTTTTGCTTGATTTTTTGGGAAAATGCAATCTGGTCTGTCTCCCAAGTTGACATACGTGATACATACAATTATCATGACTAATTTCAGGAACATTTTCAGCCAATCCCAGATCATGCATTTGCTTAAGTGAAGTGTAGTTAGAATGACCAAACCTTTTGTGCCATACAGCAGAATCAATGACAGTTCCAGTAAGTGCCTGATCTCCTATATTTTTCCATTCTAGTGGGAAACTCCTATTCCTCATGCCAATAGTCATTGCTTCTTGATTTTTAGAATCAAGTATAGTGCACCACTTGTCTTTAAATACCAATGTATAATCTTTCTCAATCAATTACCAACACTTATTAAATCTTGATCAATGCTTGGAACATATTAAACATCAGATATATACTTGGTACCTGTAGAAGTTTGTACAGAGATTTCACCAACACCATTGACTTCAACAAACTCTCCATTTCCCACATTAACTCTTGATATAGTTCATCATTCAACTCAACAAAGATGTTAGGATTGGAGGTCATTTGATGTGTACAGCCACTGTCCAATAGCCAAGCTTCATCACTGCTGGAGACCTTTAAGTTCAAAGCTGTGAACAAATGTTCTTCCTACTGTTGATTTTCTGCAACTTGGGCTTGCTGTGGTTCCTACCTCACTTTCTGTTTTTTACAAACTTTCTCTATATGGCCAAATTTCTTGCAGGCCCTACATTGCACACCTGGCCTGAACCAATACCATTTTGGTGAATGTCCCTTCCTCTTGTAATGTGGACAAGGTGGATATTTTCCTCTTTTAACAATTCCTTTTTGGTTCTCAGGTTCCTTCTTCTCAAAAGCTGGTTTCTTAACAACATATCTCGTCTGAGCTTTGTGCTTTCCCTTAGCAAATAAGGCACCTTTAACATGTTCCTCTTGTCTTAGTAATCTCCTATGCTATGTGGCTTGAAGAGCATTAACCAATTCAAATAAGGAGATAACAGACAAATCCTTGGAATCTTCAATTGAGGATATTTTAGCTTCAAACTTTCTGGGAAGCTGATCAAAACCTTCTCCACTACCCTTTTATCTGGCAAATCATCACATAACAACCTGATATGATTAGCCACCTTCATCACCCTATCAAAGCACTCCTTAACAGATTTTGAATCCTTCAATTTTAGAGTATCAAACTCCCTTATCAAATTCAAGACCTGCATTTGCCTGGTTCTGTCATTGCCTCTTTTAATCTGTCCCAAGCTTGCTTTTGCTGTTTGACAANACCTTCATCAACCTATCAGAGAACACCTTAACAAATTCTGAATCCTTCATTTTTAGAGTTTCAAACTCCCTTATCAGATTCAAGACCTGCATTTATCTGGTTCTCTCATTGCCTCAAAATTTCTCCTTTAATCTGTCTTAAGCTTCCTTTGTTGTTTCACAGGTTATAATCCTAGTGAAGATAGCATCTGAGATAGCTGATTGGATACAGGAAAGAGCCTTAAACTTCTTAGAAACTTCCTCACTATGTTGCTTCAGGTGTGTAATGGTAGGATTAGCTCTTAATGGAGGAGGTTCAGCCCCAATTTCAGTGATCTCCCAAACATCATATGCCTTCAAATATGCTTTCTCCTGTAAATGCTGAAGGTAAAGAAGCTGAAAAACCACTTGAAGCCATCACTCTCACTCACTCGTTTGGCTAGTGAAGGTTCCTTACTTGTTTCTCTCAGAATTTTGGTTGATAAGTGGGTGAAAGAAGGAAAAAACAAGAGATTGAACTTACAGGATTTGCAAAGAGCTTACCGAATTTTACACAGTATACCGGTTTTGCATATACTTACCAGTTTTGAAGTTACCGAATTTGCACAACACTTACCGATTTTCACACAAGTTACCGTATTTGCAGGTTGCTTATCGGATTTGCAAGATCCTTTCCGTATTTGCTCATTTCTTACTGGATTTGCTACTTGCTCACCGTATTTGCAAAGTTTACCAGTTTCTTCGCACTGGTTTTGCTCTATTTTTCAGCATTTTTCCAGCAATTCTAAGATTGATTTTTTAAGCTCTGATACCACTGATAGAATATGAAAACAAAGAGGAAGATGAACTTAGATTTTTATTCATCTTCAAGCCATGATTTTCTACCTACTATACCTTACACATACGACAGCCCACACTTCCACTACAAGACCATACTTTACTTAGCTTATAAAATGCAACTTAAGCTAGGATTTAGTACATCAAAAACATAAGACAATGACAACAAAAGTATCAAAGCTAAAAGTCTAATAGAATCACCCGTCGAGGATCTCAATGTCGATGTTGAAACCACCTAGGTTATAATTTCAATTAATAATGAATCTCACTCTCATTATCCTATGTGTGTCCGTTCTTATGGTGAATACAAGCTTATTAAACATATACAACTTTCATTATTTAGAATTTGTACCCAAACGAGAAATGCTTCTCTAGACCTAATTTTGTTATTTTAGTTACTCTTGACCACAATAATGTTTTTAATGCATCTTAGAGTACTTTCTTATTGTTGAAAAAATATATGATATATTTTTACAAACTTTATTTATTGAATTTCTTAATACACGTGTAATTTTTAACTATCATACTTTGGGAAGTTAAAACTGTGAGAAAAGGTTACAAGTCCTACCATTAGCTAGTGTTGAATGACCGATGGTAAGTATTTCAACCATAATTTTTATGCTGCATTTTTGTTGTTTTCTATATACAATATGATATGATTTGTTATTGTAATATTTCAACTCATGTAGAATAGTTTTTTTTCCGTCCTAGATATTTTCATTTCAGTTAAATAGGTGAATTTAAGATTAGATTAAATTAATATTGTCTTTCCTTATTTTAGTCTATTAAAAATCAAGAATATCTTTGAGTATATTATTTGATTTATTAATTCACTTACCATGTTTAATGACTAATGTTTAGCTTAGAATTAGTTTCTATCTTTGATAATTTCTTGACAGTAAAGCAATTAAACAATAATGTAATCAAGCTTTGAAAACCTATTACTGTCTATGACCTAACTACACGCAGTTCTATCGATTTCAAGCAATTTCATACAAATTTGATGCTTCATTGAATCTTTTCAAAGCCAACGTCTTCTTCAAGTATTCGGAGAACATAAAACAACTTGTACTAAATTTTCAATCCCATCTATTGATTAAGCTGCTTGGCGTGAAGTTAAGAACGAAGGTTCTTAATCCAAGTGATAGTTGTGGTCGAGTACAATAGGGAACTGCTGATAAAGTCGATATGTTTGATTCCACTTCATCAACACTTCAAAAGAAGAATATACGAAGGAAGTCGTTCTTGGTTATTTGACAGTTATTTAATTAATTTTGTGAAACTACAGAAATAGATACTATTGTGTTTTTTTATTAATTAATTAGTAGATTATTTGACCCGTGGCATGGGGACCATGTGGATGTTTCCCTTCTAGATTGACCACGTTGTGTTTAAAGTTCACGTTTTAATCTATTAATTAAAATTTGCACTTAGTTAAAACTACTAGAACACAGTATCAATGTCTACGTTACAATCATAATTGATGGACATTGATTGTAGGAAGTTCTGACGGCATATCATTGAGAATTATTATAGTAAAATTAAAACTGAATTTTAATTTATCTAGGTTTTAGAATTTTCACTTGGTATCATAGCGGGTTCTCTTTAAAGAAGTTTGATTTAAGATAAGCCTAGATGTGGATGGAGAACCCTTTAGACATCCCATCTAAGAAGGACTAACTACTCCTATTAGAAAATTAGGATTTAAAGTTATTTTCAATCCCCTGGTGAAAAGGCATGACATTCTGCCCCTGTTTGAAACCCATTTTTTTCTCATTCTATTTCTCATTCTTCAATTCAACCACACATTCTATCAATAAAATAATATTACACATAAACTCAAAAATTTTCCTTACTTTTTAACCACACAATCTTCCATCAATCACTATTCCAAAACAAAATTTTCACCCAAAATGAGTGTCAAATAGGGGCTCTATCACGTGTGGATATAAAGTACTCATTTTGACTGAAAATGAGAAAGAGAGAGAAAAAAAAGTTGAAGAATGGTTGACTATAGACTTTAATAATGCTAGTTGGAATTCAAAAGTTTAAATGTCATTTTCTCTTTTGTGGATTCTGACCAATTTCATTTGATCTCTTCATGCAATGTGACCAAGGAAACTTAGGATCAGTGTTCAAAATGGCACTCATAGGGAATGCCTAGGCCCCACCAATGCATAAAGCAGGGCAAAAACGCCACGCCTATGGCCAAGGAACTAAATAAGAGGTCAACGACAACATTAACTACTTAAGGTATGCCTAGGCGCACATTGTCACACTCACATACACACAAAAATCATCAAAACTTGATTTTGTATCACACGACACAGATGACAAGTTAGATGAAAAAAAAGGATATTGAATTGGAGTCCGATAAAGAGTTAGATAAGATTTAAACTCCCATCCTGTTTACATTATGTAATTATGATTTTGAAATTTATCATTTTGTTGGAAACTTTGTTCCTATAAATCTATTTTGGATGTTTGGTAGGTATTATTTTAATTATTAAATACTTTTTATATTATTA